>JAODAL010023313.1:0-62934 GCA_025379985.1 Phyllomedusa bahiana | reverse complement strand
TTTTTAAATGAAAAAGCACAAACGGGTTAATTAACCTTCGGACATAAATTAGGCTACAGGAAAAATTTATTTTTTGGCGTTGAAAAAGACGGTTTATTTTTGTCAGCACACCAGCAAAACAACGTTTAAATTTAAACCCCCTGGATGTAAATTGCGCCAAAGAATTGAGCCGAACAAATAGTAGCTTTGTTGCGTGTTACAATTTGCGTGTTTTCTACGCCACACAACAAGAGATACAGTTGTAATTAACCTTTGTTGTGAATTAGGCTACGGGGAAAAATTTTATATTTTGGCGTTAAAAAAGAGGGTTTATTTTTGTCAGCACACCAGCAAAAAAAACGCTTAATTAACCCTGGATGTAAATTGCGCCAAAGAATTGAGCCCGCCCCAAAATATTTAGCTTTTTTAGCTGTTACAAATTGCGTGTTTTTCTATGCCACACAACAAGGATACAGTTGTAATTAACCTTTGCTTGTGAATTGGGCTCAGGAAAAAATTATATATTTTGGCGTTGAAAAAAAAGTTTCTTGGGGTCAGCACACCAGCAAAACAACGCTTAATTAACCCTGGATGTAAATTGCCAATAGAATGAGCACCCAAAAAATGAAGTGGTATTTGTATTGTAAAAACGCTGTTTTTTTAAAATGAATAAACAGGAACTGGCTTAGATCCACTTGGAAATATTGAATGTATATGCAGCTGCAGTGGACGCCATTTGGATTTCAGATCCATACCCAAAAATTAGAAATAGAACTTTAAGGATTAGTCTCTGAGACAAGCTGAGACACCCACAGAAATCGCTATAAAAAAATTTTAATTCTTCAGTAGAGCTATCAGCCGCTGGCAGCACCTTCCTGATGAGCACAGTGAGAGGAGTGTGAGCTCCCGGCGTCGCCCCACGGACTTATATGTGCGGTGACGTACAGAACCCCGCGGTTCTGATTGGCTTCACCTCTGCAATGTCATGCAGGCTATGCCCTTCTTCCTCCCAGAGTGCTTTGCCATGTAGCGCATGTGCTCACAGCCATTTTACAATCAAAGCACACTTCGTTCCCAAAGTCCCCAAAGTTCGACTTCGTTCCGAACCGAAGTTTTCCTGAAATTCTAAACGAATTCCACTTCGTTAGTGTCAATTCGCCCATCTCTAGTTGGAGGGACTTTAGAAGGGGAGGAAAGTTAGCTTTTGGCAATAAATCACATTTTTTGGCAAGTTTTATACCTAGATAGGAAATAGCAGATGTTTCCGATTGGAAGGATAAGTTTCCTGCAATGTATTTTGTAGGGAAGGAAGATTCAGCCCCAATATCATTGACTTAGAAAGACTAATCTTGTAGTAAGAGGGATTTGTAATTTCAATATCATTGTTCCAAATATTCTGAACTGGGACATCACATTGTTTGCTTTATAATTAATGTTGTTGAATAAACTATAAAGTCATTTTAGACAAACATCTCTTTATCTTGTCTTTTATATTTGGTTATTTTTTTGTGTTTGTTTAATAAAGTTTATGAACAAATTTTTTTTTTTAACAAATTTGATTATTTTAGTGCTAATTACCGCATGGATTATTTAGATCTACATAGTGATTGATTGCTGGGGCTTTATTACGGGGCTATAGCGCACTTAGGAATCCCTGATGCAGGAATCTGTGACATTCTGAAATGTGTAAGACCAATCAGTGATGGGTGAGGTGGTGTTGGTGATATGTCCCATATGTGAATTATTAAGTGTAGGTATATAGGACCCCAGCAATTTGTTAGGTATGTAGGGTCCCCCAACAAGTTGGTAGTTATATAGGGCATCCCAGTATGTAGGTGGGTATATAGGTTCCTCCAGTAAATTGGTAGTTATATAGGGCCCCCAGTAGATTATTAGCAATAAAAAGGCGAATTAACCCTTGTTGTGACGGTTTCCAGATTCATGTACTCCTCAGGCAAATAGATGAGGCGGCTAATCAGAATGAGGTTATTATTATGGGCGACTTTAACTATCACGACATCAATTGGGAATCTGAAAACTGTAGCTCTCACAAAGGAAACAGGTTTTTGTCAATAACTAAAGATAATTACCTTTGCCAAATGGTGCAAGAACCGACTAGAGGAAAGGCCCTTCTAGACTTAATATTGACTAATAGACCTGACAGAGTAACAAAGGTTCAGGTTGAGGGGCACCTAGGGAATAGTGACCATAATATAATACATTTCCGTTTATCCTTCAATAGAGTTTTTTGTCAAGGAGCCACAAAAACACTGAATTTTAGGAAGGCTAATTTTATTCTGCTTAGGGAGGCCCTAAACCGTATTGACTGGGACAATGTGTTTAAATATGGCAGAAGAAATAATAAATGGGATATTTTTAAAAACATTCTCGGATACCACTGTGAGAGGTACATACCTTATGGTAATAAAAAAATTAGAAACAGGAAAAACCAATGTGGATCAACAGAGATTGTAAAGGAGGCAATAAAAAACAAAATAAAGCGTTTTCACTACTAAAACAGGAGGGCAGTGTAAGAGGCACTAAGAAGCTATAGGGAAAAATATAAAGTGTGTAAAATAAAGATAAAGGAAGCAAAGCTGGAGAAGGAAAGACTATATTGCTATAGAAAGTAATACTAGCCCCAAATATTTTTTAACTATATAAATAGTAAAAAGATTAAAACAGAAAATGTTGGTCTTTTGAAAAATACTGAGGGAGAGACAGTAGAGGACGATGGGAAAAAAGCAAACCTATTAAACACTTTTTTCTCCACTGTATTTACGAGGAGGATGACCTTCCTATTGAACAGAGGGATGAGGGAAACTCCAACTTAAAAGTTTCTTGTCTAACCCAGGAAGAAGTGCATCTCCGCCATAAGGAAGATTAAAATAGACAAATCCCCAGGTCCAGATGGCATACACCACGTGTCCTAAGGGAGTTAAGTGATGTCATAGATAGGCCCTATTCTTAATATTATGGACTGTCTAATAATGGGGTATGTCCAAAGGATTGGCGCATAGCAAATGTGGTGCCAATATTCAAAAAGGGGTCAAAAGTGATCAGGAAACTATAGGCGTAAGCTTAACCTCTGTTGTAGGTTAAATGTTTGAGGTTTTTCAGAGATGCTATCCTGGAGTATCTTACTAAAAATAAATGTATAACCCCATTCCAGCATGGGTTTATGAAGGATCGCTCCTGTCAGACTAATCTCATCAGCTTCTATGAGGAAGTCAGTGCTAGACTGGATCGGGGTGAGGCACTGGATGTCATATATCTAGATTTTTCTAAAGCATTTGATACGGTGCCACATAAAAGGTTGGTAAATAAAATGAGAATGCTTGGACTGGAGGAAAATGTGTGCAGTGGGTAAGCAATGGCTCACTGATTAGAAAACAAAGGGTAGTAATTAATGGTACATACTCAGACTGGATCGCTGTTACTAGTGGGGTACCACAAGGGTCAGTATTGGGCCTTATCCTCTTTAACATTTTCATTAATGATCTTACACAGGGATTGCACAGTAGAATATTGATCTTTGCAGACGATACTAAGCTCTCTAAAGTAATCAACACAATAGAGGATAATGTGTTATTACAAAGGGATCTGGATAAGTTGGAGGCCTGGGCAGGGAAATGGCAGATGAGGTTTAAAACAGATAAATGCAAGGTTATGCACAAGGGGAGGAAAAATCCATTACATGATTAGATGTTAAATGGAAAAACACTGGGTAAATGTGACATGGAGAAGGACTTGGGAATCCTGGTGAACAGTAAACTTAACTGTAGCAGCCAGTGTCAGACAGCAGCTGCCAAGGCAAATAGGATCATGGGGTGCATTAAAAGGGGCATAGAGGCACATGAGGAGAACATTATTCTCCCATTATACAAGTCACTAGTTAGACCACACATGGAATATTGTGTACAGTTTTGGGCACCAGTGCACAGGAAAGACATTGTAGAGCTTGAACAGGTACAAAGGCGGGCAAAAAAAAATAATCAAAAGGAGTGGGGGTAGACTGGGGGCAATACCAATATTTAATTTATATCCCAGGACTGTATCTAGAACAAGGGGGCATCCTCTACGTCTTGAGGAACGAAAGTTTCTACATAAACATAGAAAGGGATTCTTTACTGTAAGAGCAGTGAGACTGTGGAACTCTCTGCCAGAGGGACTTGTCATGGTGAATTCAATAACGGAGTTCAAAAAGGGTTTGGATGCATTTCTGGAGCGTGATAATATAACAAGTTATAGTGCTAGGATTCAGGAGAGGGGTCATTGATCCAGGGATTTTTCTGATTGCAGATTGGAGTCGGGAAGGAATTTTTCCCTAAAATGAGGACAATTGGCTTATACCTCATTGGGGGTTTTGCCTTCCTCTGGATCAACACCTTAGCACTACAGGCTGAACTGGATGGACGTCTTGTCTTTTTTCGGCCTTACAAACTATGAAACTATGTATTGCAAGGATAAATGACGCCTGACATCGAGCAGCTTCAGATTCCTTCTTTCCTCCAGGTTCACAGATACAGATTTTTATACAGGTGATTAGAGGTTTGTTAACAGCATCATCATTACTTCATACTATGATAATAATTAGGCTATTGGATCCTCTTATTCTTTATACAGCACTATTGGTTACCTGCCAATAAACACACTTTGGGACATAAGTGGGGACCTTTAACCCCTTACCGCTGGAGCCAGTTTTGACCTCTCTGACAGAGCCCTATTTTTTAAATCTGCCATGTATCACTTTATGTGAAAATAACTTTTTGACACTTTAACCTATCCATGTGATTCAGAGACTGTTTTCTCGTGACACATTGTGCTTTAAGATAGTAAGAAATTTTGATTCAAAAAGTCCTTCTTTATTTGTGAAAAATATCAAGGTATTGTGAAAAATTTAAAAAATGTACCATTTTCAAACTTCAAAAATTTCTGCGTGTAAGACAAAGTTATTCCACTCAAAATAGCTTATAACTAGCATCAACCATATGTCTACCGTAGGTTGGCATCTTTTTTTTAAATGTCTTTTTTTAATTATGATATTAGGGGGCTTAGAAATTTAGTAGTAATTTTCACATTTTCAAGAAAATTTGCAATATTCATTTTCTTTAGGGACCAGTCTAATTCTAACATGATTTTGATTGGCCTGTCTGTTAGATACCCCCATAAATGACCTCATCTATGAAACTACACCCCTTAACTTATTCAAAATAGCATGTAGGAAGTTGATTAGCCCATTAGGTGTTTCACAGGAATGAATGCAAAGTGGAGGTGAAATTTAAAATGTCACCTTTTTTTGAAGATTTTCCATTTCCAGCCATTAATCACAAGAACTAGGTAGATGTAATCAGGGAAATGCAACTTAGCATTGATTCCCCAGATTCTGCTGTTTTCAGAGATATCCCATATGTGGCCCTAGTGCGCTATTTGGCTCAACCACAAGCCCAGAATAGGAAGAGCACCTACCGGACTCTGGGGTCTCATTTTCATTGCAATTTTATTTAGGCGCCATTTCAGGTTTGCAGACGCCCTAATGTTCTAAAACTTAATAAACTCCCCTAAAAAGACCCCATATTGAGAGCTACACCCCTTAAGGAATATAACCTGGGGTTTAGTGAGTATATTGACCCCCCACAGGTGTTTCACAACATTTTTTTGCATTAGGCTGGGAAAATGAAACATTTTTTTTTCCAACAATCTGCAATTTTAGCTGAAGAAGTTGAATTTTTACAAGGCATCCTATAAAAAAAGCATCCCAAATTTTGTTAAGCAATTTCTTCCAAGTTCAGCAATACCCTACATGTGGGTGTAAACTGCTGTTTGGGTGCATGGCAGGGGGTACAAGGGAGGGAACGCTATTTAGCTTTTGGAACACAGATTTCGGTGGGGTCATGTCGCATTTGCAAAGCCCCCAAAGTACCAGAACAGGTGAAACCTTCCAGAAGTCGTCGCATTTTGGATTCAACGCACATCAGGGATCTAATCTATGGGTGTACCATGCATTTTCGGTGCACAGGTGTACCATAGTTTTTTTTTAGCATTAGGCCATGAAAATGGGTTGAAAAAGACGCAGTCCCGCCATTGTTTTTTGAGCTTCATTTTTACAGTGTTTACCGTACAGGATAACTTTACTATGGGGGTCGGTACAATTGCAATGATATAAATTCTATATAGTTTTTTATGTTTTATTACTTTTACAATAATAGAAATAGGTCTATAAGGAATTGTGTTTTTATGTTGTCCTATTCTGACAGCCATAATTTTATTTTTCTGTGTATGGAGCTAATTATGGGCTTGTTTTTTGCGGGAAGAGTTGACATTTTTATTAGTACCATTATGGGGTGCATATGACGCGTTAATCAGTTTTTATTAAGGTTTTTGTGAGGCATTTTGAACAAAATACAGCATTCCCGGTAGTGTTTTTTTATTTTTATTCTTTACAGCGGTCACCCTGCGGTATAAATTACATGCTATTTTTACTCAGCAGGTTGATAAGATTACAACAATACCCAATTTGTATTTTTTTATAGGTTTTACTGCTTTTACACAATAAAAACACTTTTATTCAAAAAGGAAAACACGTTTTTGCATCGTCATAGTCTGAGAGCCATAACTTTTTTATTTTTCTGTGTACGGAGCCGTGCGAGGTTTTTTGCGGGATGAGGTGACGTTTTTATTGGTATCATTTTTTGGGGGACAAAACTTATTGATCAGTTTGAAATAAAATTTTTGGAAGGAAAGGAAGAAAATACTGCAATCCTAGTAGTGTTTTTTATTTTTAACAATGCTCATCGCGCAGTATCCATGACAAGTTAGATTTACTCTCTGGGTCGATATGATAACGGCGATAACCAATTTATATATTTTTTTTTTATTTTGAAGCACTTTAAAAAAAAAAAAAAAAAGTGTTTTATTGTGTAAAACAATATGCATCGTTGTCTTCTGAGAGCCATAACTTTTTTATTTTTCCATATACAGAGCTGTGTAAGGACTTTTTGTTTGCGGGATCAACGGATGTTTTAATTGGTACAACTTTGGCGTTTATATGAGTTTTTGACGGTTTTTATTCCATTTTATGTGCTGCAGGATGAACAAAAAAACTAATTTCTGTGACTTTTTCATTTATTTTTTTTACGGTGTTCACCGAGCGGGTTAATTAATGTGACATATTTATAGGGCAGGTCGTTATGCACGCGTCGATACCAAATATGGGTACTTTATTTTTTATCTTTTTTGGGGCGATTGGCGTTTCTAAAGGGAAAAAGGGTGGTGTACGTGTTTTTATTTTATTTTTTTGGTTTTACTTTTTTTTCTAACAGCAATCATCAGATTGCTGTTACAAGGCAGGCCAGTACATAGTATTACTGCTGTGTACTGGTCGCCATGACAACTGCCTGTCACCATGCCCACAATGCATTGTGGGCATGGTGACATCACAGATGACCCCGGGAAGTGGCTTTCTCTTCCCAGGACCATCAGGCAGAAGATCGCTGCCTCTCTGTAGTGCGGCAACCGACGGGAGAAGCCAGGAGGAGCTCACTCCTCCTGACTGTGGCTTCATTATCGCAACCAATGACAGGTTGCGATAATGAAGCGTTAATCACTCACGGCCGGAGCTCACTCTGGCCGCGGGTGATACGGCATGCGGCCAGCGGTAATTTACCGCTGGTCCCATGTCGCGATCGTGCGCGGCTCGCCCACACGATCGCCAGGACGTATGCATACGTCCTATGTCAGGAAGGGGTAAAGAATTGTGTTGCTGCAAATCAACCAATGTTCAAATTGGTCATTTCTAAGGTATTTGCTGAGGTTGAAGAAAACATCTAAAATAATTCTTCACTGTTCTTTTGAACACTAAGAAAACAATTTTTATTAAAGATTTTACCAATTACATGCAAAAACAAAACCCCCCCAAAAAACACAATATAGAGTAGAAGTATTGTAGTTAGGCATGACAATTACATTGCAAAATGTAAATTTGACTTCACAAATTACTACCCGCGCAAAGCATCAAATGAAAAGATCTGAGAACAAAAGTATATAAATACTACGGCTCACATGACATAGCCACACGTGAATTGAGCTCTAGATAGACATAGTGGACCACAATGGCCCTATAAAATGTGATAGCTCTTATTGACAGGTGTTATCAGCATAGTCATCTGCCGAAACCTTTACCCTAACAATGGTAATGCTACTTACAAACAAGAACACGAAGGAGTGAGTTAGAACTTTAGAAAAGTTTCTGGAGATTAAATGACGGAGAAAAAACAAAACAAAAACAAAAGGGAATTCCAGCCCAGGTTTGATGCCGTGCAATCCCCACCAAAATGTGCTGAAAGAGCGTATACACTGAATGAATCCAACACTTTGATAGACAGAGCTATCTTACCCCAGTGGACCTCAAGAGCAGCTATGTAATAGTGGAGCCAGGAGTAGCCGCCCTGAGATACGATCCAACAATCTAAACAACCCCAGGTTTCGGCTGCCCAGTTTTTGAGGAGACATGATTACCACGCATGGTATAAAGAGAAGGAGGATTGCATGACCTAGTTTTTATATCAAGTTGCGCGAGTAATAATTTGAAATTAAGCTACCTCCCATTTGTATGGAAAAATATTGCTGGGTTATTGTGCTACTTTGGTTCTAATGACATCTAACTTATCCATTTCTAAGTGTTGCTTAACCACCTGTATCACCTCTTGGATAGATGGTGCCACTTTGACAAGACACAGCGCTTATCAGCTAAAAGAAAAATATGGATCACTGGTTGTTTTTTAAAGACATGAGGGATATTGGGAAATATTAATTGAACTGGGTCAATGGCCAGCTTGATCCATAATCTTGAGTTTAATAAAGTAACCAAACTATTCCAAAAAATGGAAATACTTGAACATGTCCAAATACTATGCAAGAAAGTGATAAGTGGGTTTCACGGTCGGAGATAGTGGATCCTCCGGGCCACCGCAAGCGATGGCGTAAGCCACGCCAGGGAGCAGAATCTAAGTAGGTCCCGGTTTTCACCAGAGCCCGCCGCAAAGCGGGATGGACTTGCTGCGGCGGGAGTCTACCAGGCCGCTACCCCTGACGTGACTTGGTTGCGGAGGCAGCCGAGGTGTAGCGTGGTACAAAATCATCAGGCAGGCTCGTGGTCGTGGACAGGCAGAAGGTCAGGGCAGGTGGCAAGATTTGTGGTCGAGGAACGGAAGCAAACGGTACGGTACACGGTAATCAGAACAAGGCTTAGGAACGCTTTCTCTATAGGCTATTGGCACTAAAGATCCGGCACAAGACTCAGGAAGGGGCAGGCTTAAATAAGGGCAGCGACCGGCAATACTCAATTAGCGGTGCGCTGGCCCTTTAAATTTCACAGATTATAATAGATTCACTGCACACCAGAAGAGTAATGAAGGAAAGAGTTATTTTTATTTAACAGATGGCCCAGATTATAATCATAATATTAGAACCGTACTGCACTTCGTTTCAGAAATGTTCACAAGTACATAACATAAGAAAGATAGAGATAATAGGTACTGATGTCAAGGGTAAAGAGCCTTTTTCAAATGACATCTGTATAGAGAAAATAAAATTAGTACATTTACATAGGGAAATCAGTACATAAACGTAACAGTCAAAATATGTAGTAGAGGGAAAAATAAATACGAACATGGGACCCAATAATGAATAGGACCCAATGGGAATGCACAAAGAAAACTAAGAGAAGAGGAAGAGAAGGGGAGGAAAGAAGAAAAAAGGGGACACAAAAATGGCGAGAAAAAAAGGGGGTAAATAGGAGTGCAATTAAAGTATAAGTAATAGGAAACATGCAGAAAAGTGGACTCAACGATAGATGCTTACCTATAGGGTGTAGAGAATAGGAGATATATATATATATATATTGGTACAATAGTAATAGTGGATGGAGCAGTAAGAAGCTATAAGGGTGAAAAAAGGGAAAAATAATTAATATGTACAATAAGTGAATAGGATATGGTGAATCTATGAATATAAGTAAGTATTACCGCTCGTAGTAGGAGAAAAGATCCTGTGGGTGCCCGGTCAGCAAACTCGGAGCCAGGTGAAGCTAATGATAAAGAAATAAGGACTTAAAGACCAGGAATGGTGCCATAGGAATTGGGCAAAGAAAATATGAAGTAGTTACCAAAGGTGTATGGAGAACGGACGGACACGTCCAGAGTAGTTAGCAGCCAGCCGGTGTCTAACTCCGGCATGTCGGCGTCTTAAAAAAAGACTTCCGCGCATGCGTGGAGAACCCGGTGGCTGCGCAGTGAGAGAAGGGAAGAGAGGGCGGAAGTATGCAGAAGAAGATATACAGAGCATGCGTCAGAAGCGGCGCAGGCGCAGTTAAAAGAAGAGCGGAATACACCATGTAAACTGAAAGAGAGAATAATGCTGAGATGGAAAAGGAAGGAGGATAAGGAGAAGGAGAGAAGCAGAAGAGAAATAGACAGACTAAGTTAGGATAAGATAGAATGTGGGATTTTAACTCAAGGAAGGGGAAAAGGATGAGATAGACGTGGAAGCCATCGCACACAGGATATTTACCATCATTTGATCTGCGGATATAAATGGAGAAAAAAAAAGAGAAAAATGACAGAGACAAAAGTGGTACATAATAAGAGATATAACAAGTTGATCCAATTATTAGATATACCTCATGTTAAACAATAATGTATAATATCAAATGTTGTAATACAATGACCAACATAAACTAAAGTATTGCGAGATGTTGCCAACAGTCACCAAATATTACAAAATATCAGGACCCCATGTAGATTGTTACAGTAGAGTATGATATAGGATAGTATTATGATATGATATTAGATCAGAATTTCATATCATATTCTCTGTGTAATCCTTTGGGTTCCAGTGTATTAAGGGTATGAATCCAATATCGCTCTCTCCGTAAGAGAGTGGCTGTACGGTTACCCCCCCTCCATTGCGTCGGGACCTGCTCTATGACCTGGAACCTGAGTTGAAATGGATGATTATTACGGTCGTGTAAGTGAGATGGTATTGGTAGAAGTAACTCTTTGCAACGGATAGTGGACATGTTTGGAGATCCTATCCTTTACTGCTTGTGAGGTTTGCCCTACATACGCAAGTCCGCATGGACACTTAATTAGGTAGATCACGTAATTGGAGCGACACCTAAAAAAGCCCCTAACTGGATATTGTTGGCCTGTCTGGGGATGCGTGAAGAATTCCCCTTTTGTCACAGAGGAGCATTGGGCACAATTTAGACAAGGAAAAGTACCTCGTCTAAAAGGAGTAATAGTAGTCTGTCGAGTAGACAGACGGTCACGGAAGTTTCTATCTCTTTTGAAACATTGAAGTGGGGGGTTACTGAATTCTTCTATTTGGGGGTACAAGCGTGTCAATATCGTTCAATGTTTGCGGATCACTTGATGAATTTTAGTAGTAAAAGGATGGTATTTAAGGATCAAAGGTAGGCGAGGTCCTGTACGATTGGGTCGTGATTGGTCAGTTCTACCAGTCTGACTGTCCTGTGGTGTAGTCATCAGGTTTCGTCTCAGGACATGTTCTGGATAGCCACGTTGCCGGAAACGCCAAGACATTTCTTCAAGTCTGGTGTTGCAAGTCTTGGGATCCTGAACTATGCGTCGAATACGGCTATATTGAGATCGAGGTAGTGAGCATTTGGTATTGGGGGCATGATTACTCTGGTAATGCAAAAGGCTGTTACAGTCAGTGGGCTTCCTATAAAGGTCAGAAGAGAGATTACCCTGTGTGTCTGATAGGATGTATCCAAGAAGTTGATTTTGTCATTGCTATGATGTATGGTGAACCGTAAATCAGGGTGAATAGAATTAATGAAATCATGGAAAATTAGTAATGTGTCAGTAGGTCCTGTCCAAATACAAAAAATGTCGTCAATAAAGCGAAGCCAAAGTCTAGAATATTGTAAGTATAGTGGATGGGTATATACATGTTCTAATTCAAAGATCGCCATGAAAATATTAGCGTACGGGGGCGCCATATTACTGCCCATGGCAGTGCCCTTCTGTTGGAGATAAAATTGGTCTCCAAAAAGAAAGAAGTTGTTGTTCAAAATCAGAGACAGCATATCAAGGCAAAATTGTTTAGACAAAAGATCAAAAGAGTTAAGACTCAAAAATTTGTCAACAGCCTCCAAACCTAGTTGATGATCGATGGAAGTATATAAGCTCGTCACATCCCATGTTATCAGGATGTGGGGTGTAAACAGTGGTGAAATGGATCTGATTTTGTTTAGAAAATCACCTGTATCCAGGATAAAAGAGGGAATCTTTCTTACTAGTGGGGTTAAGATTTTTTCCAACATGATGGCAAGTGGGGATAAGATCGAGTCCGTAGAGACTACTATCGGTCGCCCTGGAGATTTAATCGGATCTTTATGTATCTTGGGTAGTACATAAAATACCAGGGTGACTGGATGGTGATTAGTGAGGAATTCAGCTGTTTGTGAGTCTATAATATTAAGGGACAAGTAATGTTGCAGGAGATCCCTAATCAAGATGCTAATATTGTGGGTCAGATTATGATTAAGGGGTCGATAAGTGTTAGCATCAGAAAGTTGACGTTGGATCTCAATCAAATACATTTGCCTGTCCATGACCACGATCGCCCCACCCTTATCAGCTGGTTTAATAATAATGTCTTTAGCTGTGCATAGACGGTTGAGTGCTTGTCGTTCCAAAGTTGTAAGGTTGGAACGGTACTTGAGATTAGTCTGACTGGGGTGGGAAACAAGAGGGGCTATATCGCATCGAACTAAAGTGACAAAAGTTTCCACTGGATGAAATTTGGTGGGGGGTTGTAGTTAGATTTAATTCTAAGGCCTAAGTTTGAGATTGAAAAGGAAGGTGTGGATTCAGGTGAACTAGACATAATGGTCTTATCGGTATTGTGTTTAAAATGTACTTTAAGCCGAATTGATCGAAAAAAACGTTGAAGGTCCTCCTCTAAGGAGAACGTGTCAAGAGGTGACATGGGGCAAAAGGACAGGCCTTTACTCCAAACTGACATTTCAGTAGGTGTAAGGTTCTTAGAAGATATGTTAAAGATTAAAGGTGGCTCACCTGAGAGCGTGTCAGAACGTGTGTCGGCGGTCCTCCGTCTCCCCCTGCGTACTGGTCGTTTATATAAGTGCGTTTTTGTCGTCATCCACGTGGTCGTCCTCTCCCTAAAAAAGGTAGTCTACCAGTGCCAGTGGATAAATCACTGTCGGAACCTGAGAAGATTGTATATCTAGTAGATCGATTAAAAGAGGAACGGGGGTAGGAGGGAACCTGTTCTTGCCATTTGTATACTGTGTCATTCAGGTAATCCTCCGTATCACGAATGAATTTATTTCTCTTCTTTTGTTCGTTGCTAGACCTGAATTCAGAAATAGTTTTGTGAACTTTCTCTTTGAGAGATGTCCACTCCTCTGTAGTGATTGAGGAACTCAACTGTTCGATGCTCTCGATCTTCTTAGACGATTCCGATAATTTGATTTGTAGAGTCTCAATAGTGAGAAGAATAAGATCGAAAGAGCATTTATTGAGAATATTTCTGAACTTGGTGGAATACTCAGGGTCTTCTGCAAAAATAGTCGGTCTAAGGGTTGGGGGCTGCGGAGTTCCTGGGGGGGGGGGTCCTCTGGACGTGATGACACTCAGTTAAAGAAGAAGCAGCATGTAATTCATATGCTGTATGTTGTCTAAGTTCCTTTTCATAGTCCCATGTCCTCAACTCTGAGGGTGGGATATGGAGGAAGTCACAAAAAATTTGGGAATTGGCTATAATCCTTGCCGCCTCTGTGTTGCTATAAGCAAATGTTTCTGACGTCATTGATGAAATCTAAAAATTGGGTGCGAAAGATTAACAAGTTACAATTCAGTGTTATATAAGGTCACGCACACCTTTTTTGGTCTAGGGAAAATATTAGGGTGCTAATGGAAAAGAGGCTATGCCCTCGTGTAAATAATTATAATAGATCCACTGCACACCAGAAGAGTAATGAAGGAAAGAGTTATTGTTATTTAACAGATGGCCTGGATTATAATCATAATATTAGAACCGTATTGCACTTCATTTCAGAAATGTTCACAAGTACATAACATAAGAAAGATAGTGATAATAGGTACTGATGTCAAGGGTTTTTTGACGTTTCTCTATACTGATTTCCCTATGTACTGATTTCCCTATGCAAATGTACTAATTTTATTTTCTCTATACAGATATCATTTGAAAAAGGCTCTTTAGCCGAAACGTCAAAAAACCCTTGACCTCAGTACCTATTATCTCTATCTTTCTTATGTTATGTACTTGTGAACATTTCTGAAACTAAGTGCAATACGGTTCTAATATTATGATTATCATCCGGGCCATCTGGTAAAGAACAATAACTCTTTCCTTCATTACTCTTCTGGTGTGCAGTGGAACTCTTATAATAGACACAAGGGCATAGCCTCTATTCCAATAGCACCCTAATATTTTCCCTATACCATAAAAGGTGTGCGTGACCTTATATAACATAGAACTTTAAATTTCACAGAGCCGGCGCATGTGCCTTAGAGAGCGGGGATGCGCGCGCCGGGAGACTGGAGCTGCAGCAGGAGCGCAGCCAGTTAAGTAGGCAGGAACCTGGCCGGCAGGGGGAGCGTGCCCGCCGCCTGACATGCGGGCGGCGGTGCCGCTCATGCAGGGACCCTGGTGCGCCTGCGACTCGGGATGGGGTTCGGAGGCGCACCTGTGACAGCGGGGTTTTGGGCATGCCGTGAGCTGGTTAGGGCAAGACAGATGGGGGAGGGAGGGGGGGAATATTAAACCCAAAGATAGCTGAATGGGTACTTCGGAAAAAAGTATCCATCCATTTTTCGTTCTCTACATATTTATGTAGTGCCGCTCATCGTTGGAGGATCTTATGTGATATATCTTGGCCTGGATACAATTTCTCCTATTTGGAAAATAGTGAGGGTGAACGTCCATTGGAATAGAAATTTCTCAGGGCAGCATACAGAGTGGACAAAGAGTGTCCTGAGGAAGAGGGAGGGACGATGAGATCAAATTTGTGTGGGGATAGGTGCTTCATATTGGTGAGTTTGGATCTATAGAAGGCCATGGTCTGCAAAAAAGCTACAAGTGTTCTTAAATCCCTATAATTTCCAACTGGCAAATAGGCTTATAAACAGAAATTTTTCTATGGAATATCTGTGAAATGGGGTCTTATGGAAGAACCTTCATAGCAAGACAGCACATCAAAAGTGTTCTTGAATCCCTATGATTGGCAACTAGGATTAGAAATAGAAATTTTTCCATGGAATATCTTTGAAATGGGGTCTTCAGGAAGAACCCTGACAGCAAATCAAAAGTGTCCTAAAATGTCTATAATTGGCAACTAGGATTATAAACAGAATATTTTTTATGGAATATATGTGAAATGGGATCTTAAGGAAGAACGGTGTCTTGTACACTGGCTGTCCCCCCAAAACTACAGCAAGGAACTGAAAGGATGTGGACTGCATAGCTATAGCAGGTACAGCAGTAGCAGCTGCCACGGGGTCCCTTTGACACGTATGAAGACATCAGTATTGGAAATGGCACATGGTAACTGGCAGGAGACAACTATAGCTTTTCTCACCAGGACCCAAGAACATGTCATATATGTGGTGACAGCAAGAACATCCCAACGGGGAACATGGCGGTTCAGTTGGCAGGGCTGTAGTTATAGGAGGTGCAGTGGTAGCACCGGCTGCCGTCAGTCATCTAACCGTTTCAGGGCCCCATGCACCTAAATCGAATGGGGCTCCCACCCATTACTAGTTCCTATTTTTAACATATCAGTGGGCCCCCTTTTTTTTTTTTTATTAGTGCCCCTGACAGGAGTACTGCCCTATTGGAACCCCTGGCACCCCTTTTACAGTGGCCTGACCCCAAAACCAGCAAAATGACCTTATGGATAATCAGATTAAAATTTACATGAAGAAATTCGTATTTTAAATAAGATTTTTTTCAATAGGACCATTGATTTTTTTTTTCCCCCAATATGGAATGTGTATTTCACATTGTGAAGAAGACGTGCTACAGTTTACTAATCGGTGAAATTGGCAAACGGGAAACAAAATCGTCAGAGATCCACGCTTGATTCATTTTGATTAATGTCAAACGATCCACATTCTCTGGGCAAAGACGGATACGTTTGTCAGTTATTACCCCACCAGCTGAAGGTGATTTCCGAGATTACACTGGCTGCGGAGCAGGATAAAACTTCTATGGCGTGCCAAGCAAGCTCAGGCCATTCAGCCAGTTGGGACGCTCTGAAGTCGATTGGGTCTGGACCAAGTCCAAAAACATCGGGGTTGAGCCACAGGTAGTCATGGACCAGGGTCTTAAGGTGGTCTCTGTGTGTCTGAATGCTGTCCTGTCTTACAGGCGTTGGTGAGGTGGTAAAAAACGATTGCCACATGTTACCCAGTAGGCTTCTGCCACACTGAATGCTGCTGATGCTACAGCTACTCGCCATTCTACATCTGTTCCAAATGTCAGCGGCACACAAACAACTAAGTAAACATCAAAGGCATATAGGAATTTTTGAAAAATGCATTACTGCTAAGGAAATATGAAAACCTGGGATTCTTAGTTCACAGTTTTGATAAAAAATGCTTAAGCTTTTAGTCCTTTTCACTCCCTAAGGTGTTGGAGTCCGAACAGGCTCCAAGAGAGGTAACGTTTTAGTGTTAGGACTCATCTGTGCTGCGATCCCCTTGACGCAATTGGGAGGTGAGCTTAAACATTTTTTATCAAAACTGGGAACTAAGAATCCCAGGTTTTCATATTTCCTTAGCAGTAATGCATTTTTCAAAAATTCCTATATGCCTTTGATGTTTACTTAGTTGTTTGTGTGCCGCTGACATTTGGAATAGATGTATATTATTGCCTTGCCAGTGTGCACCTATGCTTATTTTTTTTTCCAAAAAATGCTTTTGGAAGTGCAGAGCCAAACAAAGTTTTTGTTACTTGCCATTCTACTGCTGGCACGTTGCTGACGTTGTTCCATTGTGATATTAGAACGCGAAGAAGACACAACAGATGTCTCGAGTTGGTCAATATGCACTGTCTCAAATTCCTGCATTCTACTGTCAATTTGTGTGGGTGGAAGGAAATTACTGACTTGATTTGTAACGTGGATCAAGGAGGGTGGCCAACCAGTAAATGCTGTTCATTTTGATTGCCCTAATGCGTGGATCATGTTGCAGGTAAAGTAGCATCCAAGCACTCATGTGAGATGCTACCAGGATTTCCCAAGCCTCGGGATCGAGGGGCACTAAACAGATCTTCCTCCTCCTCCTGAAATCTGTGCCAACCTCTTACCACTGAAGGGAAATCGATACCATCAGTGTCCAGCCCTGCCTCATCATCCTCCTCCACTTCCTCATCCTGAGCATTACCACCACAGCCCTTGCTAGCGTCATGTGCTGTACTCTGTGAGCTGAAGTGCCGTAATGCACCTGCCCTGGACCATAGACCAACGCCTAAAGAAGACCTATATATTTGGAAAACAGTCGGACCTTCTATATCCTCCGGCGAGTAAAGCTCTATGTCTGCATCTGTGTCCGCCTCCTCCATCACTGCTGGGACCTGCTGCTGCAGAGTGTCTAACACTTGTTTCAGAAAAATTATGACCACAATGGTCATGCTGACAATGCCCTAGTCCTGACTGACAAGTTTGGTGGCATCTTCAAAACTGTGAAGGATGGTGCACAGATCCTTCACCTGCCTCCACGATCTATGTCTCAGCACCCCAAGGTCCACACCACTGCTCGTCAGGAAATGCGACACTACATACTGCATGATTGCATTACACTGCTGCCACAATCTCTGGAAATTCCAGCATGTTGCCACGTCAACAATGAGATGATTGACAGGGAGTCCCAAATAACGCTGCAACGCTGCCGAAGTGGGGTGCGAATGCCAGAAGTGTGAGCTAAGACCTCAAGCCTTCCTCAGCAGACAATCAAGACCCGGGTAGCACTTGAGAAACTTCTGCACAACCAGGTTCATGACGTGTGCTAGGCAAGGGATGTTTGTAAGTATACCAATCTTAACGGCAGCAAGGAGATTTTTCCCGTTGTTGCACACCACCTTGCCTGGTGCCCGGTTCTTAGTACCCAGCCACTGGTCGATCTCAGTGCACAGTGCCGTCCACAGCTCTTGACCTGTGTGTTGATGGTCTCCAAGCCACATTAATTTCAGAACGGCCTGGATTCTCTTGGCACGTGATGCTACCTGTGGAGGTTGGGGATCTGGACCCTGCACCATCCCAGCAGCGTGGAAGAGTGTCTGCCGAGCAAAAGACCCACCATCATCACCAGACGCACTGTCATCCACCCAACTCACCCAGTGAGCAGTCAGTGAGATGTAACACTCTTGACCGTGCTTATTAGTTCATGTGTCTATAGTGAGAAGGACTTTGGTGGGCACAGATGCAGCCAACGTGCTTGGAGATCTTTTCTGCCATGTGACTGGCCAGGGCAAGGACAGCTTTTCTGGCAAAGAAATGCCTGCTTGACATCTGATATTGGGGGAATGCCAGGGCCATGATGTGGTGGGACCTATCTGTGTCCACCAGGTGGAAAGGCAGTGCCAACATTCAGGCTTTTGGATGGTTGGGGTAAAAGCTTTCTTCTGTTCCCGTACCTGGTACACAGAAGGCTGGCTGCCAGACTGGCCGCTGTACGGCGTGCAGGTCAAATTGGTGGAAGGAGAAGGGGCAGGCTGTGCTCTGGCACATCAGCAGCAGAGAACCTCTTGGTCTTGGAAGTGGCGGAGGAGGCAGAAGATGTCATGGTGGTTGGAATCCAAGTACCTGTGTGGCTTTTTTTCTCCATGTAAGTCCTCCACATCAATTCATGCTTTACATGCATGTGCCTGTTCATGTTCGTAGTGGTTAATCTCTTTAGATTCTTTCCTCTACTGACGCGTTGACAGCAAATCCGACATATGACGTCGGTCGGCGAATCTGAGGCTTAATGGAAAAAGGCCGAGGCTTCACAGGTCCTGGACCTCTTCGACGGTGAAAACCTAATAGTGGTGTTCCCGCTGCCCCCACTGACCATGGCTGGCAGATTTATGTGACCGTCCTCTCCCTTTCTGAGGCCGGAACCCGCACTGACAGTACCCCATCATCCTCCTTCTCCACTGATGAGGTGCTCGCAAGCTGCTGCTGAAAAGACCACGTTGGATCCGCAATGTCATGATCATCATCATCATCACAGGTGACTGTGTTCCTGACAATCCTCAAGCAGCAGGCTAGAAGCCACAGGCACTATGAGGCATTGCTGACTTCTCGAAATTTCTGCCGACTTATCAGTTTCCTTCTCCTCCTCTAAGACATCAATTGGGCATCAGAGCAGACAAAATCATCCTCTTTGGCCTCTTGATCTTTTGAAATGCCTTCTGACCCCAACCGCATTGTGTCAAAGAACTCTTCAGATTATGGATTATATGGAGCGTTCTGTACATTGGTTGACATTTTGGCTGTGTTTGCTTCAGGTTGGACTAATAATGATGTTGACGATGACATTTGTAGCCGTGACTGAGAAAACAAGGAGGTAAAACCACTCAATGCAGGTTATGTTAACCAATGAAGAACAGATTGGCAATGCTCTTCTTCAGCATTGAAATTCACAGGGAACCGACCAAGCAATGACAGGCCTGATGGTCCTGTAACTGATGATGTGCTCACTTGTGTGTTGTCTGGAGCACAGGAAGATGCGCTTTGTCTTGTACCTCTAGCTCCATGTCCTAGGCCCCCTATTTGCTCGCTTACCAGCTCTAGTTCACTCCATGTTGAAAAAGATAATTATTAAAGAAGTCAAGATTTGTTCACAGTCTTTTATTGAAGAACTGTACTGCAAAGACAACAAATCAGTGCTATAACAGTTAAATCCCTATAATTTGAAACTGGCAAATAGGATTATAAACAGAATATTTTCTATGGAATATCTGAGAAATGGCGTCTTATGGAAGGACACTGACAGCAAATCAACAGTGTTCTTAAATGCCTACACTTTGCAACTGGCAAATAGGATTATAAACAGAATTTTTTCTACAGAATATCTGTGAAATGAGGTTTTATGGAAGAACAGTGTCTTGTACAGTGGCTGTCCCTCCAAAACTGCAGCAAGGAACTTTTGGATACGGAATCATATTTTCTGCAAGAAACCAGTATATCAAAGAGATTTCTTTTGAGAACAGATTTCCTAACAGTGTCTTGTGCACAAGCTGTCTCCCCAAAACAGGATCAATAAACTTTTGGGCAATCAAAATAAAGATGACAAAGATGCAGTCAGCAATGTAAAAATCCCTAACTACTACTGTCTAGGATTTCCTAATCTTGCTATACCTCAACCCTAATTTATCTGTCTAGCAGCTTTTCCTTTGTCAAATTGCTGGGAAATGTTGCGTCTACTTCCTTTCAACCAAGCATAGCAGAGAGAGCAGTGTGTTCAGTTCACAGACTATAATCGAAATGGAGATACAGTGACATATATAAAACAGTCATGTGATTTTAGCAGGCAATGAGATCCCTACACCCTCAGTGGTGATGTTTTTGACCCCCTTCTGAGCTCTGCACTGATTGGCTGGCTACCCAAAGTACAGGAACCAGCTTAAAGTCAGCGAAAATGGAGTGATCACAAGTCTCGATCGTGATTTTTTACCCAATTTAAAAAAAAAATAAAAAAATCGGATTGAGAAAAATGTAACAATCACCTCGATTATAACTTTTCTCGATTAAATCGCTGAACACTTCTGTAGACTTTACATTTCCTGCATACAGTCACCACATAATCGTAGATATCAGTGTACACAGTTACATATAGGTACTCACCGGAGACTTCTTTTTCTCTTTTTCTTCTCCATTCCTGTCCAGACCACTATGATGATTTCTTCCAGCCACAACTTGTCCCTGCAAAATTTACCGCACAAACATCTTAGAATTCAATTTTTTTAGCACTTCCCAACTTGTGGCCACCTCTGTACAAACTCCACATAAGGTGATAGGTGGGGAGGTTAAAGAGGCTGTCTCACTACAAGGATTGCTTTTTCTGTTAAAGTTCTTGCAAAAACAAGTCACTTTGCAAGATGTGTGCATTAAAAGTGTCCTACCTGTTCCTAGATATCCCCTCTTCTATGGGCTGCATCAGCTCTTCAGGTCGCTGTAGCTACAGACCTGCTCAATCTCTCATGATAGGCTTCCAGCACCGGTTGCTATAGCAACCTGGCTTCTACTGCAGCCTAGTAGAAGCCAGTAAACACGCCCCTGAATTAAAAAATAAACTGAGAAAACAGGACTGAGGTAAGATGAATCAAAGTAGTGAGACAACCCCTTTAAGGTTGATAGGTGCAGGTGGATAGGTGATAGGGGTGATAGGTGCAAAGGTTGTGTGGTAGGTGAAGTGGAGTGATAGGTGGAGGTCAAAGGACTGTGGGGTATTATGTGGAGAGGTTATAGAATTATGGGAGGTTGTACTTTGTGTTGGCACTGGGATGCATAACACAATGGTGGGGAAGGGGTAGAAGAGACTACAGATCACACCTTATAGTCTCTTTGTGGAGGGGTAATATAGGACCATCCTCTTAGAGATTGTGCTGTGGTTGTAGACCGTACCACCCAGATTCATATTGCGCAGGTTGAACTCCGTACCCATTAAATAATTAAATAGGGATGTCGGGGAGTGTTTACTTAAATAAAAGTTTTTGTGCAATGTGTATCTTTTGTGCAATTTGTTTTTTTTTCTGTTTAATTCCAGTGCTAGTAATGGAGGCGTCTGACATATTCATCGCCATTACTACTGCTTTTTAGTAGGCTGACACTGACCCCGTGTCACTATTACCATAGTACTCAACACACCAGTGTTACTGGGAAGAGCCGGTAACTGACCCTCTAATGTGATGGTTAGCTTTTGGGACAGATGTGTGCTGGTTTTTTTAGAATGTGAAGGGACCAGTATCAATGGACCTTCCCATTCTGATAATATCAGGCTGCAGCTGTCGGATTTACCTTGGCTGGTTATGGAGGTATCTTACAGATGCCTCTCCATTACTATCGCTCGGGCTGACGCCAAGCTCGAGCAGTAGTTATGGAGAGGCGTCTATCAGATACCTCCATTACTATCACTGGAATTATATGTAAAAGAACCCACACACAAATTGCACAGATAAACAGAATAAGCACTCTCGATACCAGCCCTCTTTAACCATTATATTTGAAAAAAATAGATCCAAGGTTGTTCCGACGTTTGAAGTAGTCCAAATTTGAAGTAGTCCAAATGGGAACTTGTAAATAAACAAACATTACACACATACATAGGCTGGATAGCCTATTCCATATCCAGGAAAGCTGGGTAAAACCCATCACCCACAGGTAACATCCAACTTTCCATGTTACAAAAACTGGGTGCCATCATTGGGGGATGGAGCGTCACCCTGCTTTCCTGGATGCTGAATAGGCAATTGCCATAGGCAACTGCCAGAGTCTATCTTCTGCGGCCTGTCTCCAGCACCCTGTGACCGCCAGAGACAGATCACAGGGGGCAGGAGCAAGGGGGCAACTTCTACCCTCTGCGGCCACTGGAGACAGACCGCAATTCTTACACACATTTACACACACATACAAGTACCCCTTCACACACACGCAAGTACCCCACAAATACCCCTCCATCACATGCAGACAAGTAACCCACACATACACACACGCTACCCCCCCCCTCCCCCACACACACACACAAGTAATCCTCTCACACACACAATTAAACTCCCCTCTGCCCCCGGAACTCACCTGTCCTGCTGCAGCATACTGGAGTCTCCACGCGCTGCATTGCTGGGAAAGGAGGTGAAGCATCACTGCTCCCACTAAACCCCACCCCCTTTTCGCAGCACTGCTCTGCGGTCTGAAGCTGTCCACCTATGTGGAGGCTATCATCGCACTGGAGGCTTCAGACTAGGGTCTATGCCGCTTCTCATATAGAGAACCTCCGGAAGCTGTTCAGGTTTTGCTGACCCTCCTGGGGGTCGGGAGAGGACCCCCATCTGTGGGAACCTGCCGCACAACCTAGGAGGATTGGCAAGTATGACTTTAGCCCCATAGTCAGGGGTCACATAATAGAGTTCTGGAGGCAAAAAGAAAAGTCCATTTCAACTTTAAGGTCAGAAATTGTGAAGGGTTAAATAGAAGCTGAGAGGAAGTGATTTCCTTCTATATATTATGGACACTTATTGCTGTGTTTCTGAGGCTGGAGTTGGCATCTGCTCTCAGGGGTCATGTCATTAGGGTCACTTTTCCCTTAGAACAGCCTGAATTCTTAGTGAATTGGTTACAACAAGGTCCTGGAAACCTTTATTACAGATTCTGATGGAAAACCTCGCTCTGTCTATTCCTCCACATCCTAGAGATGCTCTATAACATGGAGACCTGCTGACTGCAGCCGTTAGGCCGTACAGACCTCATCGTCCCATCCATGAGTTCAGCTGGAGATGTGCACTTTGTCTCATGATGATCTGGTTATAGCTAGGATGAGATCATCATTGTCTCCAGTCATCCCATCCGCTCCAAGAGAGACACTCAGCATGTATTAGTGTACATGATCTGCAAGGATGGATTCTTACTAAATTTTTGTTAGAATGCCTTGCACATGAATGAGTGGCCAAGTGTAATCCATGAAAACATTCCCAAGACCATAAATCTGAAAACGCCAGCTTGTTTTCTTTCAGCAATAGTTGCATGTTGTTTATTCTCTGATGTTTCTCACCTAAAACGCCAATGTCCATTTGTTCCATGAAGCAGAAAATGTGACTCAGAGAAAAGAACCATTTGCCAATCAGAAGAGGTTATTAGAGGTGTGGTGACATCAGTCTTCTCCCGGGCCCCATGCACAGTAGAGATAGCAGATGTGCAGTGACATCCATCTCCTCCGGGTCCCATACACAGTAGGGTTAGCAGAGGTGTGGTGATATTCATCTGCTCTGGGGCCCCATACACAGAAGGGGTTAGCAGAGGTGCAGTGACATCTGTCTGCTTGGGGCTCCATACACGGTAGGGTTAGCAGAGGTACCTTGATGTCTGTCTACTCTGAGGCCCCATACACAGTAGGGTTAGCAGAGGTGCAGTAACATCCATCTCTTCCAGGGCTCCATACACAGTAGGGCTAACAGAGGTGCAGTGACATCCGTCTGCTCTGGGGCTCCATACACAGTAGGGTTAGCAGAGGTGCAGTGACATCTGTCTGCTCCGGGGTCCGGCCTCCCACTACCTACAGAGTATGCACTGACTGTGACAACACTATGACTATGGGCTGAAGATGGGGCCTCCCACTACCTACAGAGTATGCACTGACTGTGACAACACTATGACTATGGGCTGAAGATGGGGCCTCCCACTACCTACAGAGTATGCACTCACTATTATATAGATCACTGCGTGGCCGAATCACACGGGGAACACAGATGATACAGAACTTTCCACGGAAAACCTGGAACATGTTCTAGAGCAGGCGATAACATCGATGACCGACCGGAGAATCAGCAATAAATCTATAGATGTTACTTTATAATTATATTCATGATCGGGACAGGGAGAGGGAAATCCAACATGAACTCATAGATGTGCAGCAGAGCATTGCTGTAACTGAGCCCATTGCGGCATCGGGCGTCCATACAGAACATCCAGGAGGCCTCCCATCTGAGAAGTAAAGATCTCCTATTCCCTCTGAGTCTATCTTTGTGCAATCTTCTCCAAACCAATAGCTCTATGCATCTCCCTGAAGGGTTTAGACGCCCAGATGGATTCTGGATACTGCGGTGACCAATGTCATAAATATGTTCTAGGTGTTTTCACTGTGAACAGGAACCTTTTAGGTTGGAAACGTGTCAGCGTTACACCAGTACTTGCGCCTTTTAACTTCTGGTTTTGGAATACAATAAAGTCACCTGTTTTAAGCTACCGCGCTGGATCTCCATACGGGTCTCTGAAAAACTATGGGCGACGTCCCATTAGGGCTGCAATATTTTGTGGTGTATTTTGCGCCAAAAGACTGTTGAGGCCCTATTCTCTATATACATGAACTGTAGCACCAAAACTAGGTGCATTATACTCCAGGCACAACACATGTGAACGTGCCTAAAGTAGGTGCAGCAAACATGGTAGCAATGATATGCAATGCGCCTAGGTTAGGCGCAACAATTAAACCTGTAAACTAAGAGTCCCAGGTTTTTCATATTTTCCTTAACAGTAATGCATTTCCAATATTCCTATATACCTTGATGTTTCACTTAGTTTTTAGTGTGCCACTGATATTTGTATTTAGATGTATGCTATTGCCTTTTCAGTGTGCACCTATGCTTACGTTTTTCAAAATATATTTTAGATGTGCACAGCCTAATTAAGTTTTGTAGTCTATTTGAGAAATGGCAATCTCATTGGCTTGCTGCACTCTGCCGCCTCTTTTAAACCAGTGCAGGATAGTGCAATTGCAAGTTCCTGTCACTCCCTGAGAAGTTGTAGTCTGAACGGACTCCTAGTGAGGTAAAACATGTTAGTGGTTAGGGACTCACCTGTGCTGGGATCCCCTTGACGCTATTGGGAGGTGAGCTTAATACAATCTTTGATCAAAAACTGTAAACTAAGAGTCACAGGTTTTTCATATTTTCCTTAGCAGTAATACATTTCCAATATTCCTATATACCTTAATGTTTCACTTAGTTTTTAGTGTGCCACTGATATTTGTATTTAGATGTATGCTATTGCCTTTCCAGTGTGCACCTATGCTTACGTTTTTCAAAATATATTTTAGATGTGCACAGCCTAATTAAGTTTTGTAATTATACTATGCAGGGTAGACCACGCGCCAGATTTTTGGCAGGTTCATTCCTTCAGGCACACTATACACTCATTTAATGCACCTGGCGTGGAGGCGCCTCTTCTCTGACATGTCACCCTGTGTGTTCTCATAGGTTACGTGTGGTGCATCCTATGGACTTTTTATCACAAGTAATGCATTCAATACAGTAAACCAGGTATTCACTGTTACCATTGATATATTATGCTGTATCCATATGGGAAATATGTAGCTGAGCTCCCCGTGTGATTCGGCCGCGCAGTGATCTATATATTAGTAAGTGCATACTCTGTAGGTAGTGGGAGGCACGATGCATCTTCAGCCCATTCGTCCCCCCAGCTCGGTCCTCCTCACCTCACATTCATCTCTTGCTGGAGGATCACAGTGAGTACACTCTCCCTGGGTATAGTAGACAGTGCAGCACACAACTCGGCCTATACAGCGAGTGGGATACTGGTTAATCATTCTGCATCTGTCTGGGGCCGGAGGTCTTGCTGTTCTCTGACTCGTGGCCTTCACTTTATTGCAGCAGCCATTCTGCAATCTGAGCACAAGGCTTGGGAGTGAACCCTGCAGAGATTCTGCTCGTCTCCTAGAGTCCCCTGAGCTTCCACCATTTGCTCTACTCTGTGGTCCCTGCAGTAAATACATAAGCTGCCCAATCTGTGTACGGGGCACTAGAAGGGGCCACTTAGAGGGAACTATTCTACTCAGTGACATTTGGAGTGAATACTAATGGTGAACAACCCAAACATGTGATACAACGTCAACACTACAGTTCAGCAGAAACTCGTGCTCCCAACAACCTCCATAGAAGCTGAACCTTATTCACAGGCATAGTTATGTTTAGCTCAGTAGAGCTGCGATCACACAGCATTTTTCAAGCTACATTGTGAACTGTGACATGTTTTTACAGAGAAAAAAACCTGTCACTAGTGTTACTCATATTCCACATAAATCCCGTCCATTACCTCAGTCTCTGTGTAATGAAAATCAGCAATGAGAAACTTGCCTTCAAAATGTCTCATTTCTGTACAATAGTACGGTTTCACAGTTAACCTCTGTCCACGCGGGCACAGGAAGACCCAGGAAGTACAAGAAGATACCCCACACGCCCACAACCCTGAATGGCTGAAAGATCTATTTGCCTGCACCGGTGAAACACAACTCTGCCAGCCCGGTAGACTGCCACCAGTTCCTTGATGTCCATTACAGACTTATAACAGGCCTGGGACATATCATTACCACATAGTGACTTTATAATACAATCACACCATGTCCACATATCACCACCACATAGTGACTGAATAATAATGCCACACCATGATCACATATCACCATCACATAGTGACTGAAAAATACCTACATACTATGACCACATATCACCACCACATAGTGACTGAATAATACCACCACACCATGACCACATATCACCACCACATAGTGACTGAATAATACCTTCACACCATGACCACATATCACCACCACATAGTGACTGAATAATACCACAACACCATGACCACATATCACCACCACATAGTGACTGAGTAATTCCACCACATCATGACCACATATAACCATCACATAGGGCCACATGTATGAAAACTGTCTAGGTCTAAAATTCACTTTGTTGCCAATAGCAACCAATCAAAGCGCCCTTATTTTTCAGAGCACTAAATAAAAGGTGCCGTGATTAGTTTTTATGGGCAACAAAGTGAATTTTAGACCTAAACAGTTTTTACACCTGTGGCCCATAGTGTCTGAATTATACCACCTCACCATGACTATATATATTACCACAACATAGTGATTGAATAATACCACCACATCATGACCTTACATCACCACCACACAGTGATTGAATAATACTCCCACAGTAGTAGGCAGTGTTGAGGGGGTATTATAGTGTTAGGGGATGGTTGTCTTTTGTGTTGGCACTAGACTGCAGTGGTGAGAGATGAGGTACAGCTACAGCTTACAGGCACAAACTCCCAGGAGGAAACAGAGGACGAACCCCGCAGAGATTGTGGTGCGATTGTGGCCTGTACTCCATATCCTACACACTCAGATAATCTGCCATGACCTTAAAGGATGAAGGTAATAGAGCTGGATTCTACTGGACTAGCTGGACTACGTCGGACCAGCGTTGCATCTATTAATAAACTAAAATGGTCAGCGAGGGCCGGTGTCCCAGAGAGTTTATTTAACCCCTCCTTCCTGTTTTTACCCTCCTCACCTTCCCAGAACCATTATTTTTTGTATTTTTCCACCCACATAGACATACAAGGGACAAGATGTACATTCTAGTGGTGTTATTCATATTACCATAAAATATACTGGGAAGCCGCAAAAAAATTCCGCAAAATGTGAAAAAAACGTACTTGCGCCATGTTTGCGGGTGTTTTGCTTTTACGGCGTTCAATCTCCGATATAAATGATGTGTTCTCTGTATTCTACAGGTACAGATACAAATCCATCAAAACCAAACATGTAGGGTTTCCGTCATGTTTTGGTACTGAAAAAAAAATTCCAAACATTCTCTATAATTGAAATTTGCCATTTTCTGCGACCAATAACTTTTTTGTACTAAAATCTACGGACGTGAGTGAGGGGCATTTTTTTGTGGCTGAAGTGCACACTTTATTGCTACTAGTTTGGAATTACTAGTTTGGAATACATGGGACTTTTGTGATTCAATTTATTCAAAATTTTATGGGACTTGAAATGACCAAAAAAAGGCAATTTCGGCGTCTGTAAATTTTTACCTTCTGTGGTTTTCAGTGTACGGGATACATTATGTTATATTTTTATAGATCGGAGTTTTTTGGAAGCGGCGACACCAAATATGGGGAACTATTTACATTTTCTATTTGTAAAATGCTGAAAGGGGGCTGAAGTGGGGAAATCGAAAACATGGCAGTCATAGAAGCCTTCACGAGGCCATGTTTACCGATTGGAACCCTGCGATTTTGTCATGGGGCCTACGATTGGAGTTAGAATTGGGGCTCGGCATGGTTTCTCATTCATTTAGACGTCATCTATGCTGCATCGTCTAAGGGGTTGAACAGTGCGGGTTGGCGGGGCGACCTCCCCAGCTGTAATCGGCGGGTGTTAGCTGCAATTAGCCACTAACTCCCGGTGGCTATGTAGCGGGATCGCGCCGCCTCTTACCGGCATCAGGACGTACTCAGACTTCCAATGTCGGGAAGGGGTTCAATAAATAGTTTTTAAATTTTATTTCGGCTTTTTTTTTAAGCAGTCTAGTAATAAAGTATCTTACAGACGCCTCCACATTACTACAGCTCGGGCTTGGTGTCAGCCAGCAGTGTTTTTCGTTAGGTTGACACTAACACAGTTAGGCTGACACTAAGCCCCTGTCACTAGTACCCCAGTATCCAATGCACCAGGGGTACTGGGAAGAGCTGGTTAACCATTAGAAGCGGACCCAATTATTTATTTTTTTTAAAAATGACATAAAGACGCCCTAATTTCCATAACTAGCCAAGGTCAAACTGACAGCTGCAGCCTGATATAATCAAGTAAGCTGGATAGGCCATGGAGGATGGGATTTAGGTGTAGACAGGGAAGGTTCGGGGTAAAGGGGAACAGCAAGGGAAAGAGTGACAAAGGTCACTTAGTTTTTTCTGCTGCTGCCTCCATAGTTATACTAAACAGCCCCCAGCAGCCAGTGACATCAGGGGAGCGTCTCATGACCCTTCCCCAGCGTCCCTGTTCCTCTGCAGCATTTGTCACAACTGTCTGCAGCCACTGTATGCACATCCCAGTAGTGAACTGCACAACGCAATTCCAGGAATTCAGGGTTTATGCTTTGGTTTCTGGGAAGTTCCAGAAAAAGTGGGACAGCTCCGAACTGTAGTATATTGTTATATAGTCCCCATCATGGAGACATGAACTATGTAGGGCCCCGCACTGTGGTGTATATTGGGGCCATGAACTATGTAGGACCCTGCACTGTGGTGTATATTGGGGCCATGAACTATATAGGGGTCCCGCACTGTGAAGTTTTTTGGGGGCCAGGGAACTATTTTAGGGGCCCCCGCACTGTGGAGTTTTTTGGGGGCCCATGAACTTTATAGGGGCCCCGCCTTTTTGGAGTTTTTTTGGGGCCCATGAACTATGTAGGGGCCCCCCCCACTGGGGTGTATTTTGGGGGGCCATGAACATTTAGGGGCCCCCGGGAAATTGTGGTGTTATTGGGGCCATGAACTTTGTGGGGGCCCCCGCACTGTGGTTGATGGGGGGGCCCAAGGAAATATGTAGGGCGAAAAAAAAAAAAGGGGGGAAAGTTCCAAAGAAAGCATTTTTTGTATTAAATATATGAAAAAAAAACTTTGAGATTTTTTGTTCGCTTTGTTTTTGGCCAAAAAAATGCTAAGGGCCCCCCCGGTTTTACAAGGGGGTTTCTCAGGGGGGGTGGCCCTCCCACTATTTATCTCTTTTGGGGTTTCAACTTCAGACCTTTTCCTGTACAAAATGGCCCCCAAAAATGCAGAGAAAAAAATAAAAAAAGCCCCCCAACCTTAAAAAAGCATAGGTGAATTGATATAACGGGCCTGGGGAGGTGGGCGGGGGGTGCGGGGAAAAACCAAAAGATGGAGGCATCCACCCCACCCTTATATAGTTTTAAAAGAAATTTAATGTCCCAAATAAAATGTATAGTTCTCCCAAAAAAAAAAATTTTCTGAAAAAAACAATGCGAACCTGGGTGCCACGGGCATGGCGGGGCCCACCAAAATACTTTATGTCCAAGCCCCTTTTTCCAGTGGCACCCCCACTGCTAAAAAAAAAGGGGGAAAAAAAACACAGGGAATTTCCTTTTGGCAAAGTGAGGGTCTGAAGTTGCCCCCTAATGAGAGATAAGATAGAGTAGGACCACCACCCCCTAAAGGCCCCCGTTGTAACCCGGGGGGTGGGGTTTGGGAGCTTTTTTTGGAAAAAAAACATGCGAACAAAGGGAAATCTAAAAGTTTTTTTTTCATGTTATTTTGGGGCTCCGCACTGTGGGGGTATATTGGAGCCAAGCAGGGGTTTTTATTTAGGGGTTTTGGGCCCCTCCCCCCATTTGGGTGTATTTTGGGGACCCCTTATAAATATGTAGGGCCCCCCAAATGTGGTTTTATTTTGGACCCCATGAACTTTGTGGGGGCCCCGAAATGGGGGTGTGATAAACGGGGGTTTGTAGGGCCCAAAATTGTGCTTTTTATAAAAATACGGGAATTTTTCATTTTCAGTTAATGGGATCAGTAAACGGGGGAAAAAGGAGTCGGGAGTCTATTGGCCATTTCCCTTTATCATGTGACCGTGTGATGTCCCAAGGCCCTTTTAACCCCTTATAAAAGCCCCCCCCTGTGGGTTTTGAACGGGAAGCCTCCACACATTGCTTTTTTCCCTCTCTCTCCCCCCGGGGATTACTGAAAGCCCTTCTTGCTCCTCCCTTTAAGTCCTCTCCTCCCCTTCATCCCCCTTCTCCCTGGCTGTTTCCACTTTTTCCTCGCGGGTCCTTCCCAAAATTCCCTTGCCAATCCCCCCAAATGGGGGCGCCCCCAACGGAATTCAGGCCCCCCCTACATAAAAGGGCCCTCCTCAAAACCTGTCCCCCCCCAATACATCTTTCCCCTAATTCCTGATACCCCCCCTAATGTTTTTCTCCTTTTATAACCGGCCCCCCCATACATCTCAAACCAAAATTTTGATACCTCCTCATGTAATTCCATCCAAAACCCTCCCCCCCCCATAAATCTTTCCTAATCTTGATACCCTCCCCTCTTTTAATTCCACCCTTAAAACCCTTTTCCCCCCTTACATCTTTTACCCTAATTTGAAAATTTTTCCCAAAATTTTAATCCCATCCTTTAAACCTTACCCCTTACATCTCTCCCCAAAACCCCTGATAACCTCCCTCATGTAATCCCACCCTTATCCTTCCCCCCATCATCTCTCCCTAATCCCCTGATATCCCCTCATGCAATTAATCCTTTAATTTCCCCCCATACACCCTTAACCCCTACTTTCCCGGGAAAACCTCCTCTGTAATCTCCTTCCTTTAACCCTGCCCCCCAAATTACATCTGTAACCCTTAATCCCCTGTTTTCCCTCATTAATCTCCATTTTTAAAAGCCCCCCAAAATCTCCCCCTAATCCCCTGATATCGCCCCTCATTTAATATCTATCCATATCCTGTCCCCCCATACATATTTTACCCTTCTCCGATGCCCCCCCTCTTGAAATTAAATCCGAAAAACCTGCCCCCCCCCCGAAATTTTTTTACCCCTAATCCCCTGATATTTCCCCTCATTTAATCTCTATCCTTTAACCTGTCCCCCCATACATCTTTTCCCAAATTTCCCCTTTTACCCCCCTAAGGTAATTTCAATCCAAAAACCTTTTCCCCATAAACCCTCTGCCAAATTTCCCCTGTTTTTTCCCCCTTTTTAAATCTCCTTCCTTTAACCCTTTTCCCCCCTTCCCATAGGGCCCCAAATTTCCCAGATACCTCCCCATTTTATCTCCATCCATAACCTCCCCCCCATTTTTTTTCTGCCCAACCCTCCGATACTTCCCATCATGAAAATTTTGCTTTGATCCCCTGTCCCCCCATAAATTCTCTACCCTAATCTCCTGATTTCGCCCCTTTCTTTTAAATACCCAAATATCCTGTCTCCCCATTAATATGAAACCCAAATTCTCCAGATCCCCAAAACCCCTCATGTGCCCTCCACCCAAAACCCTTTCCCCCTTTCTTTCTTATTCAAAATTTTTAAAACCCCCCTCTTGTAACCCCAAACCATCACGATAACCTGCCACCCCCCAACCCCAAAATACCCTCTCCCCTTTATCCCCTTTTACCCCCCCTCTTTTTTTATCTGCACCCAAAACCCTGCCCCCTTCCTTCCATCCCCTGCACTAACCCCTGAAAAAACCCCTTTTCATGTTTTTCCCCATACTAAATCCCCCCCCTACATCTCTCCCCAAAATCTGAAAACCCCCCTTCATTTAATGTCATCCAAAACCTCCCCCCTACAATCTCCCCTAATCTCCTGATACCGGGCCTCATGTAATCAAAATTCCAAAAACTACTCCCCCCCCATACATCTCTGCCTTTTGTCCTTAAAATCCCCTCTTTTAAATTACCATCCAAAAAACCTGCCCCCCTTTAATCTCTCCCCAAATTTCCGATAGGGCCCCCTTCATGTAACCCCCCTTTTGAAACCCTGCCCTTTCCCTTAAATTCCCCCCTTTAATCTCTGGATCCCTCCCCCCCTATTTTCTCCATCCATAACCCTGTCCCCCATAATCTTGCCCTTAAAAAGAGGTTCCCCTCCCCCCTATATTCTCCATCCCATAAACCGGCCCCCCCTATAATCTCTCCCCTAATTTTTGGATCCCCCCCCTTTCCCTTTTTCCACCCAGGGAGTTTAAAGAAAAGGGGAATGTAATTGCCCAAATCGGAAAATTCCATTTTTGGGAAACCTGCAGTTTTTGTGAGGGGAAAAATGCTTTTTGGGATCCTTATTTTTTTTAAACAAAATAAAAAATTTTTTTTTTTTTTTTTTACCGGTTTGGGGTCCTAAAAAACCCCCCAATTTTTTTTGCAAAAATTTCTACCAATAAACCGGGTCCCCCATATATCTGTTCCCCTAATTCCTCATACTCCCTTTTTTTTTGGGTCTCCACCCAAAACCCTGTCACAATACATCTCTGCCCTTAATTTGGATACCCCCCCCTCATGTATTTTTCCATTTTTTAACCTCCCCCCCATACATCTTACCCTAAATTTTATGATACCCCCCATGTAATCTCCCTCTAAAAACCTGCCCCCCCATCCCAATCTTACCCTAATTCCTTTATTTCCCCCTCATGAAATTTTTTTTCCTAAAAACCTGCCCCCCAAAAATTTTTCCCCAAAATTTCCCCTTTGATCCCCCCCCCTCAAGAAATTTCCCCCATCTAAATTCCCCCCCCTATATCCCCTCCCCTTAATCTCCTGTTCCCTTTCCCCTCATGTAATTTCCACCCCAACCTCCCCCCTTTACTTTTAAACCTAATTCCTGTTTTTCTCCCCCCATGTAATTTTACACCCCATAATTTCCCCCCAAAACATCTCTACCCTTTAATTTCCTGGGGACCTCCCTCATGAAATTTCCCCCAATCCAAAAACCTGCCCCCCCCATACTCTGTAACTAATCCCCTGATACCCTCCCTCATGAAATTCTCCATCTATAACCAGCCCCCCATATATCTCTCCCCAATAACCCCCCGATTTTGGCCCCCATTTAATATTCTATCCAAAATCCTGGTCCCCCCTTTTAATTTATGTACCCTAATTCCAAGTTCCCTCCTCTAATGTAATTAAATCGAAAACCCTGCCCCCCAAAATTATCTCTACCCAATTTGATATTTTCCCCTCATGAAAACTCCATCCTTTAACCTGCCCCCCAATAAAATTTTTTACCCTAACCCTCCTTTTTACCCCCCTCATGTAATTTAAATTTCCATAACCTGCCCCCCCATAAATTCCCCTCCCCTTTTTCCCCCTGATATTTCCCCCTCTTTTAATTCCTTCCATAAACCTGCCCCCCCTTTAACAAAATTTTCCCCAATCTAGAAAACTTCCCCTCTGAAATTTCCACCCAATAACCTCCCCCCATTTTATTTCTCCCCAAATTTCCCGAAAATTCCCCCTCATGTAATTGCTTTGAAAACCCTGTCCCCCCATACATCTCTCCCCAAATTCTGATATCGCCCCCTTTTAATATCCATATCTGTCCCCCCATTCATTTGTCCCCTAATCTCCAGATCCCCTCCACCTAGGGCCCTCCATCCTAACCTCCCCCTTTCATCTCACCCTTTCTTTTTAAAAACCCCCCCTATGAAATTCTGATCGTTTAAATTTGCCACCCCCCGAATATCTTACCCAAATTCCCCTGTTACCCCCCTAAACTCCCAAAAATTTTTTGCTTACAATTGTTATCTTTGTTTTCCATAAAACCTGTCCCCCTTCACCCTTTTACCCTAACTGATACCTCACTTAAAGAAATTTCTCCTCAAAACCCCTCCCCCTAAAATATCCCCCTAATACCCCTTGTACCTGCCTCATGAAAATTAAAATAAATTAAACTACCCCCCCATACATCTCTGCCCTATTGTCCTTATCCCTCCTCATTCTATCTCCATCCATAACCTGTCCCCCTATACATCTCAACCCCTAATTTTTGATATGTTCCCTAATTTTTAACCCCCCAAATAGGGTTTAACCCTTTGTCCTCCCATAAATTCTCTGACCTAATCTCTGGTTTCCTCCCCCCCTATTTTTCTCCACCCAAAACCTTTCCCCCCCTACATTCTCCCCAAATTTGGGGTTTTTACCTCCCCTTCCTTTATATTCAAAAACCCCATAAATGTCCCACCTTACTTCTCCCCAAAATATCTGGATACCCCCGCTCCGTATTCTCCATCCATGATTTATGGGGAAAGGGGCCCATGTAATTCCCCCAAAACGCTTTAAATTTTTTTTTGGACACTGCAGTTTTTGTGAGGGGAGATGCTGTTTGGATCCTTATGTTTTTACTATTAATAATTTTTTTTTATTTTTTTACCGGATACGGTCCTAAAAACGCCTCAATCTTCTTTTGCTAAAATTCTCCAAACCAAAAAATCTGTGCCCCAATTTCCCCATACCCCTTCATTTTTCCCCAATTCCCTAACCCGTCCCCCCCAAAATTTTTGCCCTAATTCCCGGGTACCCCCTTCATTTGGGTTCCCCTTTCCCTAAACCCCGTCACCCCCCAAAAATCTCTGCCTAATCCTGGATTCCTCCTCATGAAATTCCCCCATCCATTTAAACCCACCCCAATACATTCTAGCCTAATCTACTGATACCCCCTCATGTCCCCTCCTTTCCCTAACCCGCCCCCCCCATACATCTCTTCCCCAATTAAACCCGATTTCATCCATCATGTAACTCATCCCTAACCCGGCCCTCCATATTAAATTTTTTTTTTTAAAGGCCATTGATTTCCCGGGGCTTTTAATTTTGAGGGGGGGTTTCATTAAAATAAATTTGTCAAAGAGTACAATGATAAAAAGAGAAAGACAATTGGCAAAGGGCAGAGGGAGAGAAAACCCCCCCCGAGGGTTAAATCTACAAGGAGGAGGGAAGGAAGAAGGTGAGGGGAGACCGGGTTTTTGGGGTGTTTTCCGTGGCAGAAGGGGTTATTGTGGTTATAGGCAATCCCCTGAAGAAAAGGGTTTTCAGGTTGCTTTTGAAACTTTGGGGAAGGGAGTCTGATGTGGTTTGGGGGAGCGGGGGGGTTTTCCCGAAATATGGGGGAAGGAAAGGGTGAAGTTTTGGAGTTTTGGGTTTGGGGGAGGTGATAAGAGGAGAACAGAGAAAAAGGGCCGTGAGGGCGGGGTTTTCATGAAGGGGGGGATTTTCTGGAGGTTTTGGGGGAGTTTTGTTTGGGGGGGGGAGAGGTTATGGAGAGCTTTGTAGGTCATGGGGTTTGTTGCTTTTTTAAAGAATTCGTGGGCAATGGGAAAACCAGTATTTGAGTGGAAAAGGGTAGAGGGAGAGGAGTAGTGAGGAGGGGGGAGGTGAATAAGGGGCCGCAGAGGTTTGGGAAAGGTTTTAAGGGGAAAACAGAGTGTTGGATGTGAGGCCCCAAAGAAGAAAGTTGCGGTTTTTCTAGGCGGGAGTTTAAAAAAGGCATGGATCAGAATTTTTTTGGATGTGTAGTTGAGGGGAAAGGCAGAATGCGAGATATATTTTTTAGGTGGAGGCCGGGGCGGCAGAGGGGGGGTTTGGAAAGGTGGTTTGAAAGAAAGAGCGGGGTAAAGGGGTTAACCCCCGTTTAGCGGGGGTTGCGGAAAGGTGTGAGTGTACAGGCCGGGGTTTATGAGATTTGAGGATTAGGGGGGGGGGTTTGAATGGGACGGTGGGGAAAAATTTATGAGTTTAGTTTTCTCCCATTTTGTTTTAGGGGAGGGAGGAGAAGGGGGGATATGGCGATTTTGAAGCTCTGGGATCGGGAAAGGGAAAAGGGGGTAACATCCCGGGCCAAAAGATGTAGAGTTGGTGTGCCCCGAAAATAGATGGTAGTTTAAAAGCCATGTGCAAACTATGAAGGGTGATTTGGGGGCCAAGAGTGTTAAAGAGAGAAAGGTAAAAGGGCACAGGATGGGGCCTGGGGGGCCCCGGGCAGAGAGAAGCTGGGGGGGAGGAGGGTTTGAGTGAGAATGAGAACGTTGAATATCCGATCAGGATGTACGAGGTATCCAGGAAAGAGCCAAAATAAAGATGGCCCGGGGGGGAGGAGAGGGGTTTGTTGCAGGAGGGTTTGGTTTGACAGTGTTTTAAGGCAGAGGGGCAGGTCTAGAAAGGGGGACAAGTAATGGCATGAGGCTTTTTTGCAATTCCCAGGTCATTAGTGGACCTTGGGTTTGGGCAGTTTTTGGTAGAGTTTGGTTTTGGGGCGGAAAACCCGTTTTTTGGGGGTCAAGAAGAGAGTTGAAGGAGAGGTGGGAGGACAGTTGAAGATAGACATGTTACTCAAGGAGTTTGGAAGCAAAATTGAGCAGTGAGATGGGTTGATAGTTGGACAGAGAGGAGGGGTCAAGGGTTGTTTTTTAAGGATTGGAGTGATAGTAGCATGTTTAAAGGAGGAAGGGAAGATGCCAGAGGTTAGCAATAGGTTGAAGAGATGTGTGAGAGCTGGGATGATAGAAGCACTGAGGTCTAGGATGAGGTGGGATTACAGTGGGTCAAGATTACAGATAGTGAGGTTGGATTTGGACAATAAAGAGGAAAGATTTTCATGAGTGACAGTGGGAAGCAAGTTAAGGGGGAAGAGCAGTTTGCAGGTATAGAGGAGGGCGGTGGGGACTGAGGGCTGAAGCTTTCTCTGAAGGAAGTGAAGGGCAAAGTCATCTGCTGAAAGGAGGGATAGGGGAGGAGGTGCTGGTGGAAGGAGAAGAGAGTTGAAGGTTTTGAATAGTTGTCTGGGATTGTGAGACAGAGAGGATATGAGAGTGGTGAAGTAGTTCTGTTTGGCTGTGGTGAGTGCAGATTTAAATGTATGTAGTGATTGTTTGTATGAGGCAAAGTCATTGGTGGAGCGGGTTCTGCAATTTTGGACGCTCGCCTCAGTTGTTTAGTGGAGGCTGTGTGCCAGGGTTGTCTGTTGATTTTGTGGGTTCTGTTGTGTGTGAGAGGAGCGACTGAGTCAAGGGTGGCGGTGATCTTGTGGTTTTAGAAAGTGGTGACTGCGTCTGGGTCATTAAATGAGGAGATGGTGGAAAGAGGTGCAAGAGAGTCAGAGAGAGTGCGAGGGTTTAGGTGTTGTAGGTTTCTGCGGGGGTGTACTGGATATGAGACAGGAAGAGCAGGTGGAGTGGAGATGGAGGAGAAGGTAAGCAGGTTGTGGTCAGATATGGGGTGGGGTGGGGGGAGTTCAAGAAGTCAGAGAGGGGCAGAGGCGGGTGAAAATGAGGTCTACTGTGTGAGTGGCTCCTGAGGTCCACTGGGAGAGGCCGAAGGAGGAGCAGAGTGAAAGGAGTTTGTTGGAAGCAGAGTGGGGTGTGTCGACTGGGATGTTTAAGTCTCCCATGATAATAGTAGGGATATCAGTGTAAAGAAAATGGACAAGCCAGGAAGCAAAGTGGTTAAGAAACGCAGTGGCAGGGCCTGGTGGTCGGTAGATAACAGCAACTTGGAGGTTGGAGGGGGCATAGATGTGGACAGAGTGCACTTCAAAGGAGGAGAGTGTGTGAGAAGGTGGAGTGGGGACAAAGGAACAGGTGTCAGACAGGAGGAGGCCAACACCTCCACCATGCGGGTTAACAGGGCGAGGGGTATGGGTAAGTTGGAGGCCACCAAGAGAGAGTGCGGCAGGGGAGACTGTGTCAAAGGGGTTCAGCCAGGTTTCCGTCAGACCAAAGAAGAGTAAGTTGTGTGCGATGAACAAGTCATGTATGTAGGAGAGTTTATTACATACAGACCGTGCATTCCAGAGAGCTCCAGGGAGAGGGATAGGAGGAGCAGGGGTCAGAGGGATGTGCTTCAGGTTGAAGGGGTTAACGGAATTAGTAGTGGTGAATCTGTTACAAAAGGGAGAGACCATGGTGGGAATGTGCTGGGGGGGCCCTGGGTTAGGGGATATGTCCCCAGAAGCCAGAAGTAGCAGAGAGAGGGTGAGCAAGTGGTAGTAGGATAGACTGTAGTTTGGCAGAGTTTTTTTGGTGCGGAGGGCATTAACAGTGGGGTAGAGGTTGGTGGCATCAGACAGGTGAGAGGGTAGGATGCAAGGAGAGATGTAGAGCTCATTGCCCAGGGAGGGTGTGTGGGGATAGGCAATAAGTGTGAGAAGAGTGGAGATAGCGATATGTGGGGGAAAAGAAAAGCATAGTGTGAGCTAGGGAACCACGCTATTAGTGGGAAAGCATGTGTAGCTGTTACCTTGTAATCCTTGTTCAATCCTGCTCAAATTCTGGTATTAATTCACACTTAGATTGGGGCACAGTGACCAAAGGCCACAAGTGTGAGTGAATATATACTAAGCTACATCCCAATCAGAACAATCGGATGTGAACAAGAAGTGGGAGGGGTCAGGTTACCTAATTAGCAGAGTTCACAATGGAAAAGGACATGCACAGAATACAATATCTGGACGTTGAAATCAATAAATATCATGATAGATTTTCCACTAATTTGTTCAGTAAAAAGGTGGAGCGCAATAACGTTTTGCACAAAGCAAGCTATCATTCTCCTCAAGTATTCAGAGGTATACCTAAAGGACAATTTGTCCGAGCAAGACGCATTTGTTCACGATGAACTGTACAAAGAGGCTATGGAAAAATTAATCAAAAAGTTCAGCGCAAGAGGGTATAATGTAAAAGAACTGGTGAAAATAGGAGAAGAGGTGGCGATGATTCCCAGAGATGAATTATTGAAAAAAAGATCTATGGTAAATAAATCAAAAGAGAATAGATTTATGTATATATCTAAATATGATCATCATGCTAAATTGATAAAGAAATGTATACTTAATAATTGGAACATCTTACAAAGTGATGAATGTTTTGGCCCAAGTTGTTTGCTCAACCTCCCAGATTTATTTTTAAAAAAGGCCGCTCGTTAGGAGATTCCCTAATGTCATCTGATTTAAAAGAAAACAAACTAGAGAAACAACACGTCTTTCTAACATAAAGAAAAGGCACCTTTCCTTGCCTCAATTATACAAACTGTACATCGATAATCAAGGGATCGGAAATTTGTCACCCAAGTAAGGGGTACAAAATTCCGATAAAAAGTTATTTTACATGTGAGTCCAAAGCAGTCATATATATGCTAAAGTGTCCATGTGGACAGATATATGTTTGACAAACCAGCAGAAAAATCAAAATTCGTCTAAATGAGCATAGAAGTGCTATCAGGAATTACAAACAAAAGAAAGAACTGAATAGAGAAGATAAGAATTTTAGTGAAGATAAGAATTTTGGTGAAAGTTCGGTAGCTAAACATTTTTTTGAACAGAGACACAATGTGTCAGAATTAAGGTGGTGTATACTGGCTGGTGTTAAAGGTAGCAATGCAGAACAGAATAACATACAATTGTTAGGAAAAGAAACATATTGGATAGTATCATTAGATTCTAAGAGCCCTAATGGTCTCAATGAAGAACTGAGTTTTAAAATGTTTTTAAAATAGTTTAGGAAGGAAAGGGTTAAGGAGGAAGAAAAAAAGGAAAAGGAAAAAGAAAAGATATTTAAAGGGAAGGATACTACGAACAAGCATGCTTGAGAAAGAGGGTTGATCCCTTGAAACGTTGAATCATTGCGGCGTTCACCCGGCCCGTTGTCCATGCTACTCCTGACCTACAAAATGCAGTGAAGCGCTACTAAGGTATTTACCTGTTATGCAACCTGCGTCTACTAGTCTTTTGACTGATACAGATGTGATGCTTTTATTGATTGTATGAAAGTATGTCGTTTTTGGAATAAAGAAGAATAATTTTCCTAATATATGGGTCCACCTTTGTCATATTGAATTGTTTGGACTATGGGAATCCCAGGGAAGATCCCAAAGTGAGACCCAGGAACGTATAGGTTGCTTACAATTATATAAAGGCGGTTGTATATTTATCTATTGAATTTTGTTAAAAACCAGCTATTTCCAGGCTGCGGAGAGCCTGTAGGGTGTTGTAGAACATTGTGCCATGCAGATATATGCATAGGGAGCGTTTTTTGGTATTGACACAATGCTGTGTATGACACTCACTGTGGACAACATATATGAACAGGGCGGTGCCAGATATCTGCCGTCTTTTCAGCCTGATATCAGGCGCAGCCCTGTCCATACATGTATAAATGCCCCACACTCCATTATCACGCACATTACAGAGTGCTGCGGGATATATGGTGTTTAAAAAAAGATTTTATTCCAATAAAAGCAATGTCAACAAAGGAGCATAAACCTTTTACACCTATTCTGGCAAAAAAAATACTCAACGCGTTTCTCGCCTGCATCGGCGCTACATCACGAGATGTGCTATAAGAAAATCCGGGACAGACTGTATATTTAAAATTGAGGCTAAGCCCTTATTGGTCAGTTTGTTCCATCAATCGCTACTTAAGTGACATGAAGCCATTATTCTTTATGAGAGTCTGTGCAACCAATCAGAAACTCAGAAACAAGGTGGTATAATTAAAAAAACACAGCTTAGCCATACAGTGATTGGACAGAAATACAGAAGCTGGACCTTTTCAGCTAATAATGAGCTACTAAGGACTCATAATATGCTATGGGATACATTCCACCAATCAGGAGTCGAGCTACGCGCTTCATTTTGTTCTATGGAGTCAGAATCTTGAATCTGATTGGAAAGCGGTAAATTCGTATCCACCAATCCTAGAATAAGCGTCGATAGCTCCATTGTAGCCTATGACGTCTCTCACTGCCAATCATGGTCCGGGTGACTGTTTCCATTATGTTCTATAGAGAGAGGAGCTCTTTCTCTGATTGGTTCAAGTGGAGGGGGGCTCGGCTGTTTCCTCCAATGGGGAAACGAGCGACATTCTCCATTAGAGAGCCTTGCGAAAGTATTCGGCCCCATTTCTTTTAATTTGTTGGTGAAAAATCCACAACAAGTGGGACACAATTGTGAAGTGGAACAAAATTTATTGGTTATTTTCAACTTTTGAAAAAAAATAAAAAACTGAAAAGTGGGGCGTGCAAAATGATTCGTTCCCTTTACTTTCAGTGCAGTAAACTCACTCCAGAAGTTCAGTGAGGATCTCTGAATGATCCAATGTTGTCCTAAATGACTGATGATGATAAATATAATCCACCTGTGTGTAATCAAGTCTCTGTATAAATGCACCTTCTCTGTGATAGTCTCAGGGTTCTGTTTAAACCACAGAGGGCATCATTAAGACAAGGAACACACCAGGCAGGTCTGTGATGCTGATGTGGAGAAGTTTAAAACTCGATTTGGATACAAAAAGATTTCCCAAACTTTAAACATCCCAAGGAATACTGTGCAAGTGATCATGTTGAAATGGAAGGAGTATCAGACCACTGCAAATCTACCAAGACCCGGCCATCCCTCTAAACTTTCATCTCAAACAAGGAGAAGACTGATCAGAGATGCAGTCAAGAGGCCCATGATGGATGAACTGCAGAGATCTACAGCTGTGGTGGGAGAGTCTGTCCATAGGACAACAATCAGTCGTACACTGCACAAATCTGGCCTTTATGGGAGAGTGGCAAGAAGAAGCCATTTCTCAAAGATATCCATAAAAAGTCTCGTTTAAAGTTTGCCACAAGCCACCAGGGAGACACCAAACATGTGGAAGAAGGGGCCGCCTGGGAGACACCAAACATGTGGAAGAAGATGCTCTGCTCAGATGAAACCAAAATCGAACTTTTTGGCCAAAATGCAAAACGATATGTTTGGCATAAAAGCAACACAGCTCATCCCCCTGAACACACCATCCCCACTGTCACACATGATGGAGGCAGCATCATGAAGACCAAGGAACACACCATCCCCACTGTCACACATGGTGGGGGCAGCATCATGGTTTGGGCCTGCTTTGCTTCAGCAGGGACAGGGAAGATGGTTAAAATTGATGGGAAGATGAATGGAGCCAAATACAGGACCATTCTGGAAGAAAACCTGTTGGAGTCTGCAAAAGACCTGAGACTGGGACGGAGATTTATCTTCCAACAAGACAATGATCCAAAATATAAAGCAAAATCTACAATGGAAGGTTCACAAATAACCGTCTCCAGGTGTTAGAATGGCCAAGTCACGTTCCAGACCTGAATCCAATCGAGAATCTGTGGGAAGAGCGGGAAAACTGTTACAATGCTTCGCACCCAAACTCATAGCTCCAGTGTTCACAAACGCTTCACCAACCTGCAGTGAGCTCCATAGCTGTTCACAAACGCTCTCCATCCAACCTCACTGAGCTCCAGCTCCAAGGAAGAATGGGCAAGAATTTCAGTCTCTCGATGTGCAAAACTGATAGAGACATCCCCAAGTGACTTGCAGCTGTAATTGCAGCAAAAGGTGGCTCTACAAATATTAACTTAAGGGGGCGAAATAATTTTGCACACCACACTTTCCAGTTTTTTATTTTTAAAAAAGTTTAAAATATCCAAAAAATTTCGTTCCACTTCACAATTGTGTCCCACTTGTTGTTGATTCTTCAAAAAAAATTTTTACATTTTCTATCTTTATGTTTGAAGACTGAAATGTGGCAAAGGGTAGAAAAGTTCAAGGGGGCCGAATATTTTCTCAAGGCGCTGTATGTATATTAGCCCTATGTGTAAGGACAACCCAAGGGCAATTCTTCTCCCTTGTTTTCTGATGTTAGATTCATGATAAGGATCTTATTGTTCTGTTGCTTTCTTCTTCTATTTATTCCTCAGTCATTATGTGAAAACTGAGAAGTACTTAATCTAAGATCAATAAATCAATTCTACGAGTTCGTTTCATCCTTTCTGACAGATTGAGAAATTTATTGGATGTTCAAATTATAAACAATCTTCATTTAGAATCGCTTTTTTTTCTGAAATTCGAAATGATTTCCACTTTATTAGAATCGATTTGCTCCTCCATAATCCCAGTCGCCCCTCGTACAGGTTTCATTACCTTTTCCACTACAAAATAATGAGAAGTCGCTCGGTTTCTATTATGAATTTCTATGAAACGTTTCACTGCACCTGACATTTGGGCCTATGTTGTGTTGATATTGGTGAGGAGCTCGCAATTCTCTGCTTTACCTTGTGGACAGTACTTCACATATAGTTTTTTTTTTCCACATTTCATGCATTCAGTTGTATATATTGCATGATGTGTCTCAATATATAGATGGATCTATGGTAACACAAGTGGAGGGGTCTGGGTGATGACTGGAGAGGTGACTGGGAATTAGTAACACCACTGGAGGGGTCTAGAGAGGTGACTGGGAATTAGATAGTAACACCACTGAAGGGGTCTGGAGAGGTGACTGGGAATGCTGGGAATTATGTGAATTATGAGTTAACATTGATTGTGAATCAATTTCTCCTGCTGTTGTGCAAATGGAACAGACAAAAGGTAGAAATGATAGGTAATTAGCAAGACAACCCCTATAAAGGAGTGGTTCTGCAGGTGGTGACCATAGACCAGTTCTCTGTTCTCATCCTTTTTGTACATAACACAGGATGATGGGTCTGGATGATGAGAGGTGAGGGGAATGCTGGGACATTATACATAACACAGGGGATGATGGGTCTGGATGATGATGAGAGGTGAGGGGAATGCTGGGACATTATACATAACACAGGGGATGATGGGTCTGGATGATGATGGATCCTTGTGTTGTCAGGTTCCTATAAGGTGTCAGGATGTCGCTGTCTATGTCTCCATGGAGGAGTGGGAGTACATAGAAGGACACAGGGATCTGTACCAGGAGGTCATGATGGAGGATCACCGGCCGCTGACATCACAAGGTGAGAGGAGATAAGACACAGCAGAGAGTGACGTCACCATCCCAATCTCCATCTATCCCTCTCTCTCTCCTGTCTTCTCATAGAATTGAAGGTGATGAGACGTATATGATATATAGACAGATATACCGCAGCTCATGTATCCGTCACTGTGTGTTCCCTACAGATGGATCCAGTAGGAGAAATCCAGCAGAGAGATGTCCCCGTCCTCTGTATTCCCAGGACTGTCCAGAGGGAAATGTCCCAGAGAATCATCAGGTAGAGGGAGCTGAGGTCTCTTAAAATATGACCAGAATGGAAAACCTGCACTTATTTCACTGTTTTTTTCTTTTTTAGAAGGAAAATTATTGATATAAGGGGTTTGAGGTAAGCAGAAGAGATGGCGTCCCAGGGAACCCTCGGGTAGATAGCCTATACACAACTGTAACGGGGTGTGGACCTCCGCAGACAAGGGCCAAAAAAATTTTTTGGGGGGTCTCTTTGTCGATTGTCTCTGTACTGAATTTTTCCCATATGTCACATCAGGGTGAAGATCTATGTATTAAGTTGAGGTTGTGGAAAGAAGCAGAAGGGTGGACGTCCCGGGGAATTCCTCAGGTGTAGCCTATGCACAATTTGTATACGGGGTGTGGCCTCCGCAGTCACGATGGACTAAAGTATTTGGGGTCTCTTATGTTGATCGTCTTGTTACTGAATTGTTCCTTGTCACATCAGGTGAAGATCTGATGTACTAAATGGAGGTGAAGAAGAGAAGTGAGGAGCGATGAGCCGAGGAGGATCGTGAAGGGGAGATCCCAGAAGATGTGACCACAGGTGAGTAGAAATGAATCAAGGTTTCTTCAACTGTGTTAATTGGTGGGGGGCCTGAGGACGTGATTCTCCCCAAAGGCGTTCCATGGGCCCTCCGTACTGAGGCTTAGGATCGGGTTTTGGGGCTTTACCCCTGGATAACATCGCCCTGACACAGGGCTGAGGACACTTGTAGATCCCTTTAGCCCCACAGTCAGGTACTAATGAGTTCTGGGGGGCAAAAAGGAAAATCCATTTCATCCTTTAAAGGTCAAATTTTGTGAAGGGTTAAATAGAAGCTGAAGGGGAAAGTGATTCCCTTCATTATTAGGACACTTATTGCAGTGTTTCTGGGCGGGAGTGGGGATTGCTCTCAGGGGGCACTTAATTAGGGAACCCTTTGCTTGAACAGCCTAATTCTTAGTGAATTGGCCCTGGAAACCTTTATTACGATTCTGAAAAAAACCCCCCCTGTTTTCCACCACACCCTAGAGACCCTCTATAACAGGGGAACCGGGTGACTGCACCCGTTGGGCCCGTACAGACCTCATGCCCCGGGACCTGAGTTCAGCTGGAGATTGCCTTTGTTATTGATCTGGGGGATACACGTAGGGTTACAGAGTGCGGGCACCGTCTGGTTGGGGCCCCATACACGTAGGGTTAGCGGGGGCAATATCGCGCTCCGGGGCCCCCCCCACACGTAGGTTAGAAGGTGCAGTGACACCCCTCTCGGGGCCCCAACACAAAGGGTTCAGAGGGGGCAAGTGCATCCTTCTCCGGGGCCCCAACATAAAACGTAAGGTTAGCCCAAAGAGGGGTTGGAGTGCATCATCCTCCGGGGGCCCCCCCCCCAATAGGTTAGCGGGTGCAGGTCCTTTGGGGGCCCCTACCTGGGTTTTGGGGTGGGACTCCTTTGGGGGGCCCCCACACAGTTTACAAAGGGGTGTGCTTCCCCCCAAATTGGGTTTTGCTTGTCCCCTTTTTTCATGCACCTTTCCTTTGCTTTGGGAAAAAAGGGTTTTTAACCTCTGGGGCCCCATCCAAAGGGGGGGATGGGCCCCCCCTTTTTGGGCCCCCCCAAATTGGGGGGTTTCCACCCGGGGTAAAAATTTTTTGTCCCCTAGGGCCCCCCAAATTTTTATTTTACCCCTTTTCCCCACGCAAAACCCCCAACAGGCCCAAAGGGAAATCATAAAAAATTTTTTTGGAAAAAGGGCCAAAACTTTCAAAAAAAACAAGAGTTCTCCAGCTCCTTCTATAAAAAGTATATATTTTTTTTCAAAACTTTTTAAAAATCCATTTCAGGGGTCCAAAAATCTCCGGTTTGGGTATAACAGCCTTATTCATTGCATAAGATATACATGTGGAAAAAAATAAATTTTAAAGCCCATGACCGGAAGTGACAACATTACTGCAAAAAGTTTCCCCAAAACAAAAAAAAACACTTCGAAAAAAACACCCTATACCAAATGTCTAAAAAAACCCTTTTTAATAATGATACAGGATCATTCTTACATTTAAAAACCAAAAGGTACCTTGAATTTTATTTAAAAATACAGAATTCATTTAAAAAAAACGTTTAAAAAAAGAGGGTTTTCCTAAAAGGAAATTTTAAAAGAGCAAAAAAAAAGGCATCACCAGGAAGAGGGTTTAAAAAAATGACAATAAAAAAATCAGGAAACAAAAGGAACAAGTTCTCCTCCTAAACTTTTGTTACATGTTTAGTAACCAATACAAAAAGATTATTAAAAATGATGCAGAAAAAAGTACCTATCTTGGTTTGGATGATGTAACATCTGCAATATCAAAGGGGGTCAATCGTGCCCGGGGGGGGAAAACTCCTTTGCTGCAATGTTTCTCCGAGTCTGTATGAGGATCCCCATGGTGAATACTTGGCTTTCAGTGAAAGGGAAATTTTAGATGCAGGGGGGGCACGGGGTGGAATGTGCCATATACCCCCAACGTAAACCCAATTTTTCTGCTCCACAGGGAGTTTCCCGCTAAAGATTAACAACCTTCATCAATTGCAACACTGAAGCTGTCAGATATGCTATCATTGTAAAGCAGTGTGATATATATGATATAAGCTGCACTATTCTTCAGCTTAAAAGGAGGGTCTATGAGCATAGTTCTCATACAGAAATATGGGATATGTGAACGTTTCGAGCTCTTCCAAGACTTTTCTTAATCTGTGCAAAATGTGTTCATTTCTAACCTTTTTTGTTTTGGTATAGAAAAAAGTGAGGTTAAATTCCAAGGAGGTATCTCAAACAGTTGCTTTTTGTTTAACCCCTTAATGACCTTAGACGTAATCCATAATTCCCAGGTCGTTTGGGTTCAGGCAGCCTTGGACGTATGGATACGTCCTAGATCGCGCGAACTTCTAAAGCAGAGTTCGCGCATCGGCTTCGGGGTGCACTGTATATTTACACGCTGACATCCCGCAGCGTCCGGCCCCGACCCCGGATCGCTCCGGGGGGGGGGGCGGTTGACCCTTAATTATCTGCGAACCATCGGGTCGCAATAACTAAGGAAGACGCAGGAGGAGATCGCTCCTCCTGCATCTCTGTCGGCGTCAGCAGCGCACGATCGCAGCGATCTGGCACTCCTGCCCTCTGACAGACAGCACGGAGGGCAAGAATGCCTTCCGGGTTTGTCTGTGACGTCACGATTGCCCGCCGTGCCCCCTGTGGGCATGTCCCGGCATCGTGACTGACAGTTGTCATAGGAACCAGTCACAGCAACAAGCTATGCAACTGATTTCCGTATTGAATGAGAGATCTAAATATCTCTTATTCAAATCCCCTATTGGGAAAAGTAAAAAAAAATTTTAAAAAGTAAAAAAAGGTGAAAAAAGTTAAAAACAAGTAAAACACAAACACGAAAAATATAATAAAAGTACGTACACCTCCCTTTTCCCCTTTAGAAAGGCCAATCAGCCCCAAAAAAAAGATCCAAAATAATAGAAGTACCCATAATTTGGATATCGCCCGTGCGGAACGACCTGCCCTATAAATCATGTCATGTTTTAATTAACCCGTACGGTGAACGCCGTAAAAAAAAAAAATGCAATCACAGAATTAAGATTTTTGTTCATCCTGCAGCACATAAAAATAGAATAAAAAGCGATCAAAACACCTAGAAACGCCAATTGGACCAATTAAAACGTCAGTTCTCCCGCAAAAAAAAGTCCTTATATCAGCTCTGTATACGGAAAAAATAAAAAATGTATGCTCTCAAAGATAGCGATGGCATAAATATTTTTTACACACAAAAACACGTTTCTTTTTTTTTTTAAAGTGCTTCAACATAACAAAACTAATATAAATAGGGTATCGCCAAAATTGTAGGCGACCCAAAGAGTAAAGCTAACTATCACGGATACTGCACGGTGGCCCTGTTAAAAATAAAATACAAAACACTACTAGGATGCAGTATTTTCTCACCTGGCCTACAAAAAAATGGATTTAAAAACGATCAAAAAGCCTTGTGCCCCCAAATATGATACTCATCAAAAACTCAACTCCCTACACAGCTCCAAGCACAGAAAAATTTAAAAGTTTATGGCTCTCAGACTATGGCATGCAAAAAACGTATTTTCCGTTGAATAAAAAGTTTTTTATTGTATAAAAGCATAAAACATAAAAAAATATACAATTGGTATCGTTGTAATCGATTGACCTGCTGAGTAAATGCTACCATTCATATATACCTACATGACCAGGCTATAAAAACATAACAATAAAAAACACTATCCAAGATTGATGTATTTGTTCAAAACATCTCACAAGAAACCTTAATTAAACAAGTGAACATAGCATCATATGCACCCCATAAAGGGTACCAATGAAAAACTTCAGCCCTCATCCCGCAAAGAGACAAGCCCATACACAGCGCTGCACACAGCAAAATAAAAAAAGGTTATGCTGTCAGAATAGACACATAACAACGCAATTTTTATACAAAAAAAGACGTATTTCTACTGTGTAAAAGGAATAAAACAGAAAAAACTATATAAAATCTATATCATTGTAATTAGTACGACTCCCATAGAAAAGTTATCACATCATTTACACTGCACAGCGAATGCTGTAAAATTGAACCAAAAACATGACCGAACGCGTTATATCCCCCCATTTTCATTGCCCCAAAGCTAAAAAAAAACTTGGAACACCTGTGCCATTCCTAAATCATCCATACACCCCTAGATGAGATCCCTTGAATGGGTGTATGAATCCAAAAGGGCACTTCTGTAAGGTTTCCGCCTGTTCTGCAACTTTGGGGGCTTTGCAAATACACATGGCCCCACCAAATCTGCGTTCCAAAAGCCAATAGCGCTCCTCCCATATACGCCCTGCATCGCCCAAACAGCAGTTTAACAACCACATGTAGGGTAATCTGCCGAACTTGGAAGAAATTGCTTTACAAAGTTTTAGGGGTCTTTTTTCCCAGGATTTCCTTGTATATATGAAACATTTTTAAGCCTAAAATTGCAGATTATTGAAAAAAAAATTTTTTAAATTTCACAGCCTTATGCTAAACAAAAATTTTGTGATATCACCTGTGCGTCTATAAACTCAATGCATACCCCTGGATATATTCCCTGATGGGTGTAGTTTCCCAATATAGCGTCTATTTAGGGGTCTGTTTAATTAATTTTTAGCACCTTAAGGTGTCCCCAAACCTGAAATGGCGCCTAAATAAAATCGTAATGAAATGAGACACCAGAGTATAGTAGGTGCTCCTCTATTCTGGGGCTTATGGTGAGCCAAATATATGCACTAGTGCCAAACATATGGGATAACTCTAAAACGCAGACCTGGGAATTGATATTAAGGTTGCATTTACCTATTCAACATTTACCGAATTCCAGTGTAAATAATGGATAAATTTGAAAATCTGCAAAAAAATGAAATTTTGAAATTTCACCACCACTTTGCTTTAATTTCCTTGAAATCTCTGAAGGGTTATCAAACTTCCTAAATAGTGTTGTCAAATTGTTAAGGGGTCCTAGTTTCTCAATGATGGTCGTCACTTAAGGGGGTATCTAACATGCAGGCCCCCTCAAAGCCACGTCAGAACTGGAGTGGTCCCCTACAAAAATGTATATTGCAAAGTTTCGTGAAATGTGAGAAATTACTACTAAATTCTCTAAGCCCTCTAATGTCGTAAAACAAAAAAAAGAACATTAAAAAAGATGCCACCTATATGGACCATATTGGTAGATGCTAGTTATAAACTATTTGTGGTGAATAATTATTCTGTCCCTTGCACCAGAAATTTCTTGCAACTTTCAAAATTTCAAATTTTTTCCAAATTTCATGAAATTTTGATATTTTTCACAAACAAACCAGATTGTATAGATAAAAAATTTCTTACCAACTTAAAGCACAATTGTCACAAGAAAACAATCTCTGAATCACATGAATAGTAAAAGTGCAAAAAGATATTCTCACATAAATTGACACATGTCAGATTTGCGAAAAATAGGGCTGTGTCAGGAAGTGTTCCAGAACAGGCTGGGTCCTTTAAGGGTTAAAATGCGAAGCCTTTTGGAGGCTTAAAGGAAATTCAAGGTTCCTTGTTAAATTATAAGAATGAGCGCTTATTATTATTAATAAGTTTAGACTTTGGCTATATGGTGTACTTTTTCTGAATGTGTTTGTTTTGTTTTTGTCTGTGACCTTGTTGTAGTAAGGTGTGTCACTACATCATGGGCATATAAATTGTATTCACATGTATACTTTGCTATGCTATGAATAAGGTGTTCTACCCGGAAACGCGTATGCATTTTGGATCCCTTACTCAGAGTTTTTTAAAAGTTTTGAAAATAAAAATATATACTTTTTATATGAAGGAGCCGAGAACTCTTGTTTTGAAGATTACTACGGTGCCCAGTAGGATCCATGGGCTGACTCCGGCTCTTCTACCATCACAGCATTGGAAATTTCACCTTGTGTTGATTATGTGGGAGGAGACTGACTGAAAGGGTGCAGCGGCTACACTTTGCACACAAACCAAACTTTTTTTGCAAATCCCATAAATCGGCACTTATACGCATAACATCAATGAGGGATATGTGTGCAGACAGCCTATCACACCTACATCCCTAGCAAGCCCGCACACCACAGGAAATGTCTGCATGAGCTACATGACATCAGAAAGTAGGAAGGGTCAAGATAAGCGGTCCCAGCTGGATTCCATCACTGGCTTAGGCCCGAAAATCAACATAATACAACTGCAGGAGTTTTCCCGCCTAAAAGAATGTTTAAATGTTTCTCTTTTAGGTTTGAAAAAAAAAGGATAAAAATAATTTTTTAATTTTAACCGAAAAATTCAATAGATCTCTGAAGGAATCTGCATGTCATCACTAAGTTATAAAGTAGAGAGAAGATATGCCGCACTCTTCAGGGGATAAACCGCACTACTCTTCATGTTCCATTCCAGACGACACAGTAACAGACCCGCCGAATAATCCCGGCCCCAGATGAGGAGCTTTCTCCTGACCCACAAATAATTACATAAGTAATAAGCCAAAAAAGAGGGAAAAATGTTTCCATGTGGTCAATCGGGGAAAACGGTTTTACAAACATTCAAACCTTGTTATGCCACAGAAAAATTCACAAAGGAGAGAAGCTACATTTATGTTTGGAATGTGGGAAATCTTTTACAAAGAAATCACATCTTGTTTACCATAGAGAATTCACACAGGTGAGTAGCCTTTACATGTTCAAATGTGGAAATCTTTACAGACAAAATCACATCTTTTACACATGAAGATGAATTCACACAGGTGAGAAGCCTTTTTCATGTTGCAGAATGTGGAAATCTTTTTGCCAAGAAAATCAAGTTTGTAAAACATAAGGGAATTCACACAGGAGAGATGCCTATTTTCATGTTCAGATAAGTGGAAAGGGTTTACATGTAAATCACATGTAGCCCAAACATGAGAGAATTCACACAGGAAGAGAAGCCTTTTTCATTTCAAATTGAAATCCTTTACACAGAAATCACATCTTGTTATACACGAGAAAAGTCACACAGAGAGAATGCCATAATCATGTTCATTTGTAGGAAAGGTTTGACATGTAAATCACGTGTAGTAAAACATGAGCAAATTCACACAGATAAGAAGCCTTTTTCATTCAGAGAATTGGAAATCTTTTACACAGAAATCAGCTCTTCTTAGACATACAGAATTCACACAGAGAGAAGCCTTTTCATGTTCTAATTTGAAAATCTTTTACAGTGAAAGCACATCTGTACACATGAGAGAATTCACACAGGAGAGAAACCTTTTTCAGTTCTGAAATGTGGGAAATCTTTACAGAGAAAGCAAGTCTGGGTAAAACACGAGAAAATTCAGCACGAGGAGAGAAGCCTTTTTTCATGTTCAATTTGTGGAAAGGTTTACATTCAAGTCAATGAGTAAAACTCGAGAGAATTCACACAGGAGAAAGCCTTTTTCATGTTAAAGGTGGAAAATCTTTTACATTGAAAGTAAGTCTGAGTTAATCATGAGGAGAATATCACAAAGAGAGAATTCTTTTTCATGTCAGAAATGTGGAAATCTTTTACAAAGAGAGCATATCTGTAAAAAATGAGAGAATTGCACACGGAGAGAAGCCTTTTCGTGCTCAGAATGTGGAAATCTTTTACAAGAGAAAGCATGTCTGGGTTAAACATGAGAGAATTTCACACAGGAGAGAGGCCTTTTTCATGTTCAAATGCGGGAAATCTGTACATCAGAAGTCATCTCTTTTTATACATAAGAGAATTCACACAGGAGAAGGCCATATTCATTGTTCAGAATGTGGGAAATCTTTTACACAGAAATCAGCTCTTGCGTTATACATGAAGAATTCATCAGGAAGAAAGGTAAAGTTCGCCTAAGGGGAAATGTACAAGTAAATTTTACTTGTGATTTGAGAATCACACAGAATGTGGAGAAATGTTTTATTATTAAATGTTAAATGATGTTTTATTATTAAATATTAAATGATGTCCCAACACCTGAGATTGTTCACAGATATTAACGAAAGCCAATAAACAGTAATTTCTATAACAATGTTACAGAACACAAGGGCTGAGGTCTGGGGGGTTAGTGTAAGTCTAAACAAGCACAATGTAATAATTCACATCAGGGATCTGCTCCGATGCGCTAATAATAAATTATGGTATTATGATATATATATATATATATATATAATATAAATATATATATATATATATTTTTGTTTTTAATTTCGGTTCACATTTCCTTCATTCTCTATGACAAGGATTCTGAGAGCTCCAGATATAACCACTCTCACCTTTACTAACCAGATGTTATAAATGCCGGTATTGCGTCCTCTGGGCCACCATGACACAGATGTCATACTTCGGTGGCACCAAAGACGGGACAGACGGCGGGCAGAGGTAGTGGTGACAAGTCAGAGCAGTGTATAGCCTATATTGGGGTAATGCATCCCAGCAAGTGATAGACTTGGATATTCGTAGCAAGCAGACAATTAGCAGGCAATCTAGCAGACTGGTGTAACCTCAGAAACAGCAGGAAACAGGTGCACTGGATATCGTAGGGTAAACGCAGTATTCGGTACACTGGTAACACAAGTTAATCCAGGCAGGAGGCACAACAACCGGTTCAAGCTCCTAAGATGGACACCACGAACTGATGTCTGGACAAAGGCAGGAATTCTATAAGTAGCCATGGGCACATTCATGGAACAAGAAATTGGACACTGTCCCTTTAAATACATGAGGCCAGGCCACGCATACGCCCTGAGGCTCCAGGTTGAGCCGGATGGAGAACGGCAACTCGTATCTTGCCGTCGGGGACCACATCCCCCCCGCACCAGCAGAATAGACAGACCGAGACACAGGGGGAAACCAACCTCAGCGGCCGGTATCACCTAAGTGTGCTATAACCCATTTAGGCCCCAGCAATCAATACATTGTAAATTATATAAATTGCATCTTCTTGTGTGGTGTGGGGATGAGACCTGCATCTCAGTGGTGTGTGTGGGGGATAGCATGCAGCAGTTGTGCTGGGGTAGCCTGCATCTCTGTGGTATGGTGTGGGGGATATCTGCATCACTGGGTGTTGCCTCATCACTGGGATAGGCCTGCATCTTGTGGTGTGTGTAGGGCGGATAGCCTGCATCATGGGTAGACCTGCATCGCTGTGGTACGTGTGTGTGTGGGGGGGATTCCTGCAGCACTGGGCGTTAGCCTCATCTCTGTGGTGGGGGGGGGAATAGCCTGCATCACTGGGGTTAGCCTGCATCTCTGGGGTGTGGTGGTGTGGGGGGGGGATAGCCGGCATCACTGGGGGTTAGCCTGCATCTCTGTGGTGTGGGGGGGGGGGGATAGCCTGCATCACTGGGTTTAGACCTGCTTCTCTGGGTGTGGTGTGGGGGGGGGGGAACCTGCATCACTGGGTTGGTGGGGGATACCTGCATCACTGGGGGTTAGCCTGCATCTCTGTGGTTGGGGGGGAGGAATGGCCGGCATCACTGGGTTAGCCTCAATCTCTGTGGTGTGTGTGAATAGCCTGCAATCACTGGGGGTTAGCCTCATCTCTGTGGGTGGCGGGGGATAGCCTGCAGTCACTGGTGGTTTTCCTTGCATCTCTTGTGTGGTAGCCTGCATCACTGATAGCCTGCATCTCGTGTGTGGTGGGGGGGGGATAGCCTGCATAACTGGGGGAGATAGCCTGCATCTCTGTGGTGTGGTGTGGGGGATAGTCCTGCAACACTGGGTTAGCCGGCATCTCTGTGGTGTGGGTGTGGGGGGTATTAGCCGGCAACACTGTGGGTTAGCACTCATCTCGTGGTGTGGTGTGGAAAGCCTTCATCACAGGGGGTTATCCTTCATCTCTGTGGTGTGGTGTGGTGTGGGGGAGATAGCCTGCATCACTGGGGGTTAGCCTGCATCTCTGAGTGTGGGGGGGATAGCCTGCATCAACTGGAGTAGCCTGCATCCTCTGTGGTGTGGTGTGTGGGGAGTACGCCTCATCACGGGGGTTAGCCTGCATCTCTGTGGTGTGGGGGGGGATACTCATCAACTGGGGGTTTAGCCTGCAGGCTATTCCCCCCCCACACGCACTGAGAGATGCAGGCGAAACCCCCATGATACAGGCTATCCCCCCACCCCCCACCACAGAGATGCAGGCTTACCCCCAGTGATGCAGGTTTTCTATCTCCCCCCCACACCACACCACAGAGACATCAGACAACCCCCCAGTATGCAGCTATACCAACCACCCCCCCGCCCCACACCACACCACAGCAGAGCAGCTAACCCCTATTATACAGGCTTTCTAATCTCCCCCACACCACAAAATACACCCAACACCCCCCCTCACCCCCATCAAATCCATGGTTCTTACTGATAAGAAAGAGACCTTACCTTTTTTAAGAATGCTAAAAGGTTATATCCAACATCAGAGCACGTTGGGCAGTCTATTTTTTAATGTCTTTTCAACTTTGTTGTAACTTACACCAGTTTTAAGAAGTAACATAACAGCAGATGCACTATCTTGAAGCTTCTTTGCCAGCCACGCTTCCCAGGAGGATCCAGTACCTATATTGCCCAAGGAGACTGCTGTCTGGCTATTTCCCCTGATTTAGCCACAGATAAACCCACCGGATTGAGGACCTGCTACTTGTCCTGTTTCGAAGGTCTTTTTGTCCACTGAGCTCGGCTACGATTATTAAGAAGAGATTTCATGATTCTGTTGTATCTGGACATCCTGGGGTGTCTGGCACAAAGAGGCTGATTTCTCATTTTTACATGTACATCTACACAAGATAAAGAAATGTTTGACTAAAATTACTTTATAGTTTAAGAATTTTAACACCGAGGCCTTTTTTTTTTACTTTTTTTTTTGCGTCACATTCGTTTCCTTCTCGTCCTTCCCAAGAGCTTAACTTTTTTAATTTTCCAACTACATAGACATATGAGGGCTTTTATTTTGCAGGAAAAGATGTACTTTCTAATGATGCTATTCATATTACCATAGAATATACTGGGAACATAATTTCTGGAAACAAATAGTCAACTTCACAATAAATCACCTAACAAATTATGTCCCTTTTGACCCTTCCTGGGCAATATTTGGGCATATTAATAGTGGGGGGGGTGGGGGGGGGGGGGGGGGGGGGGGGGACGAGACCAGGTGTACGCCAGCACAGAAAATTGTTAGAAGGACATAATTTCGTCAGGCAGGATGAAAGCTATTTTGGCAGACGGGATAAACCCATCCCCTCCCCCATTCAAAGCGATTCATAGAAAAGAAACTTTCATCCTCATGAAAATGGACTCGGTAGAAAACCTCGTTAAAAAAAGAAAACACATACAGGCAGATTTTTCGAAATATGGAAAGCTTTTATTGTTAGTCTTGCCCAAAGAGTTTTAACGAGCGATCAAAGAATGCTTTGCATTATCATCATGGTATCTAGAGCGTGTCTTGGTGGGTAACATTCCTATATGAGCGATGAGAGTACGCCGGTACGCCGCTCGCCCGCTGATAGTCCTGACTGCCCTTATGAGCGACAGGTTCATGGTTTATAGGTTATTGAAATAGCTGTTCTGTTGAGGATTGCCTTACGGCCATGTGCATTAGGCCCAGTTTCCGATGTCAATTCTAATATGTAAGCCAGGGATTTTGATCGATGCTGTTGGTTGGAAGTACGTCTTGACTACTATGAATCTCTTCAAGTGAAAGAGATTAAGACGGGTTTGGTCCATTTCCTCAATGTTCATTTGGGCACTGGACGTTTGGTATATACAGTACAGCCCTTATCATCTCTGCAATATATCTCAAACCCTAGCGCTAAACTTTAATATGAGATCTCAGAAACGTGTGATCCTGTTGATTGCCCTAACCTGTCCTACATGCAGCTAACCAATAAACGAAAGAGTTTAATGTATACTTGCCCGTATCACCCTTAATTTTATATGACTCCGATAACATAATATTTCTCTAGGCAGTTCAAACGTTTTGTTTTGTCAGTTCCTTTTTCTTTTGTTCCTAGCTAAAAGATAAAATATGAAAAACGGAGAAGAGACATTAGGTGTCCATCAACCAATGCGAGCAAGGCAATAATCGTTAGCACATTGTTGTAACTTTGTTGTAATTCCTACTTTGGTTATTGACTGTAAATATTGGTTGTATCACACATTTATGTCTTTATTTTTATCTGGTTGTTTTGCTTGGAATGCTGATGTCTAATAAAAATATTTCAAAGAATATACTGGGAAACTGAAAAAAACCCATTCCAAAGGGGTAAAATGGAACACAACGTTACTTGCGCATGTTGTTACAGATTTTGTTTTTAACGCGTTCACTTCCATATTAATGATAGAATTCATCTGTGTTCTACAGGTTGATACCGAATCCGAAAATAATCAAATATGTAAGAGGTTTCCTTATTTTTGGTACAGAAAGACAAATTCCAAACATTTTCTATTTTGAAGTTTGTGGCACGACCAATAATTTTTTTGTACTGACACCTAGGACCGGAAAAGGGGCTTTTTTTGCGACTGAACCCATTTTTTTATTGGTAAGTTTGGAATACATTCAACTTTTTGATAACATTTATTCCAATTTTTATGGAACATGAAATTACCCAAAAAATTTTAGTGTTTGGATTTTTTTTCTTCTCCGGTGTTCATCGCACGGATAATTATGTTATATTTTAATGGATCGATTTTTTTGGACGCGGCAAAAACAAATATTTGGAACTTTTTTAATATTCTACTTTTTATTTGTAAAATGGAAAAGGGGAAATTTTTAAAATTTGTTTTTTTTTTTTCACTTTTTAAAATTTTTTTTTTATTAAAAATTTTTGAGACCCCCAGGGTGCTTCACCACTGGGAAGGGGGCGGGGGCAATCATTTCTAACCCTAATGCATTGCATAAAAATCCTTAGGGTGTAAAAAGAGGGGTTTTTCCTCATTTTCTGCTTGGGCCAGATGAGAAAAACCCGAAAACATGGGGGCAAGGGAAGCCTTCACAAGGCTTCCACTGCCATGTTGGGTATTGGGCCCCAGATTGGAGTGGGATGGGTTTCATGGCACCGTTTCTAATGATTTAGTAGACGCCAGGCCTCTTACCAGGCATCTAAAGGGGTTAAAAAGCAGGGCGGGCCTGACACCCCCCCACTGCAACCGCCCGGGGGTTAATGCAATAAGGGATATTTTTCGGGATCGCAGCCCTTTACCAGCTTTAGGATTCAAGTCCAAAGTCAGGGAAAGGGGTTAATAAAAACAAGCAAAGTAATGTCCCGGTTTAGACCATTGGAACAATAGTATTCAAACTACAAATCCTCCCCACAAGATAGTCTTTTTAAGTCAATGATCTTTTTTACCAGAAAAGAGTCCAGTTATTCAAAAAATCCTGATCAGCGGATCTTTTCGGAAGCCAACTGCGATGCCCGTAATGGCATAATTGCTCTGAAACTACTGCCCCTTAAGCATAAGGGGCACAGCGCTGGAAACACATGTCGTCACCATCTTATCCTCAGCAAGGGGGCAAAAAAATTTTACATGTCCTTTTAAATCTAGCACCCTAACAGGGGTTTAACCCCAATTTTACTATAAAATTTTTCCAATCCCCCCCCTATTTGCTAAACCTAATATGGCCCCGCTAATGGCAATTTGATGTTTCGACCTCTTTAACCTTTTATAATGGAGGAAAAACTTTCCCTCGGTAGATATCTAGAAATTTGACTGACTATACACAAAGTTACAGAACTCCCCTTAGGGGGCCCAAAAAAAGGGGGTTTTGATACAAAAAAATGCTTTAAATTTTGAGTACCTGAAGGAGGTCTTCCCACTGCTATGCAAAGTCTGGTTATTAACACTATTGGAAAAAACCCAGCCTTTACCCCCAAACCACCTAACAAATTTTGCCCCCTTTATTTGGGCATGGGTATTTTGGGGGCTCGTTGATTGTAAGATGATTCACAGTAGAGTGAAGAAATTCTACACACAGGATCAAGAATCCGCCAAAAAAACCCGTTTCAATTATTTTTGGAAAAACCTTCATTTATTATGAAAAGCGACTGGGTGGAAGCTTCTTTAAACTTCTTTGAAAGTTTCATTTTGTATTTGCCCGGAAAAAAATTTAACCCCCATTTAAATTGCCCCTGCTTACTTTGGGTCCAAACCAGAGTGTTGATGGGTGATGACTAGAGATGGGCGAATTTCTCAAAAAATATTTTTGACCCAAATTTATTTGAAGCAAATCGCCTTTAAAAAAACTATTTTCCCGGCTGCAGAGACCTGTAGGGGGTGTAAACAAGTGCCCCATCAAAATGCATAGGGAGCGTGGTTTGGTCTTCATACTATCAGGGCTAGGCGACACTCAGCCTGCGAGGAGCAACAGTCTACAGCAGCTGGTTTGCGACCCCACCCTATAGACACTTCTGGCACTCTGGGGGGTGACAAGGCCCAGCCCAAACAAAAGGGGGCATTTGCACCAGCCAATGGGGGGACCCGGGGGCCGCCCAAAAAAACAGTACAGGGGGGGGTGTCCGGGGAACACATTTTTAAAATCCCTGCGGTTATGCTGGCGTAATTTTTCCCCGGGGGCCCTTTTTACTTTGCTTTGTTAGTTTGTTTGCTTACCATGTACCAGACCCTTTCTTGTTTTTTGACCCTGTCTTGTGCCTTATTTTTTACGCGCTCCCCTCCATGTTTTTGCCCCTTCTCGTTGTCTGGGGTTCTCTTTGCTTTCTATTTTTGGCTTGACGTTATGACCTTTTAGACCAGACTGTCTACCCTTTTTTCTCCCCGTTTGCACGCAGGGACTGTCGCCCAGTTGGGGTCTGCCCCCTAGGGCACACGTCAAGTAGGAGGGAAGGGGCTTTGTTCCATCAGGCTCACTGTACCCCCCCTGAGTGCTTATCACAGGCCCAAAACCGTTTCTGCTCTCCAAACTAGAAAAACCCATGACACTCTGGGAAGAATCAGGGGGTTACCCCGCTTCCGGATCTTGCCTGGGGGACAACAGCAGGAGACTTGTAAATTTCCCTGCAACTACCTTCCCTCCTGTGGGAAACCCCCTTTCAGTTGCCGACATTTTTCTCAGGCAACGGGAAAGGCCCTTTTTTACTTTTTAGAAAGGGTTGCCCGCCTGTTTTTTTTAACCCCCCCCGCCCCAGGGTACTCGGGGTTTGAGGAGAAAGAGTGAAAATGTTATGCCCCTACTTAAAGGGCCCCCCCCCGGGTTGGGGCTTTCCCACTTTACCCCCCCTGTTTCCCCAAAGAACTTTCCTTTTGGGGCAAGTTCTTTGCCCCCTTTTGGCGTACTTTTGGATGCCCCTTATGGGGGGGGGCCGGGCCGAGGCTCAGCGGGACCACCTTGGGGGCAGGGGAAAAAAGATGTGGAGGAGTATTGTTTCTGTTTTCGTTGCCCCGTGTGTCCCGGGTTTTGGGTGAAAGGGCCCCAAGCTTTAGATGCCATTTTTTGGGGTTTTAGGGTTAGCTGCCCCATGGGGAAGGTTTTAAATTGGGGCTTACCCCCCCCCTGGTATTTTAGATGATGCTATGTTACTAGCTTTTCCCATCTGGACGGGGGGTTTTTAAAGGGAAAAACGCGGGGGGAAGGCTTCCCCCTGGTAAACCCCTCCATGGTAAACCTCTACACCCGGGGGGTTCATGAGAAAAACCCCCAGAGGAGCCAATGCAAGTGGGGGCTTCTTCTTTCAAAAGATGGGAAAAAACCGCAGGATTTCTCGTTTTATGCAGGGATTATGCTTTTAACTGTGGTAAAGATGGACAAATTTGTCCGGAGTGCTCCAAGAGGAAAAAACCAGGGCCCGAAAAACTCCAGCGCCTGGTGATTTGCAGGAAAAGTCCCTAGGGGACAGGTTTTTTCCTATTATATCCCCAAAAAATTGCTGCTTCCCAGTTTTAAAATTTCATACTTTTTTGCTTCTGGTTTGGGGTTTCGTTTGTGGATTCTTGGGGCAGCTTCTAATTTTGTTGGGTGTGTCCTTCGCCAGAAAGGGCTAGGGCCACCCCGAGAAAACCCCAAACTTATTCTCTTTCGGGTTTTTTGGGTATTTGGGTCCACTCCACTATCAAGGGTCATAAAAAAACAATTTTACTCCGTTGCTGGAGAGGGGATAGGATCTAACAAACTGAAAAGTTTTAATTTTAAATTTAAAAAAAAAAGGGGGCGCCTTTCTGATTGCTTTTTAGGGCTGCCCTGGCTTTAGAAACACAACCCCGTTTTGGCTGGGGAATTTTAGGAGGGGGTTTTTAAATTTAAGTGGGGAACAACAGTGTCTGACAATGTCTCCCCCGCTACTGGGCAAAACTGAGGGGGAGCAGGAAACCCTTTTTTATTTGTGACTTTTCGAAGTATTTTTTTCAGAAACCTTTTTGGGGATCTACCCCCCCTGATTTAAGACTGTGCCCCTCACCTATTGCCTGAAAATGAAAATTTCCTAAAGGGGGGATATAAAATCTGTCAGGTCCGGAGAATAGCCATGGAAAACAAAAATATATTGCAGAAAACTTAAGAAAAGGGGCATATCCGACCTTCTGTGCTCCCAGGGGGCAGGATTTTTTTGTAAACGAAGAAGGTTGGGGGCCCCCGTCCAAAGAAAGAAAATACCCAAAAACTTAAAAAAAATAATGGTAAAAAAAAAAACCCTTTACCCTTTATTTTCCGGGTCTGTTCAAACAATCCCGGGAAAGGGGGTTTTGGTTTTCCCAAATTGGTTCCCGAGAGGGGTCTATAAAAACCCCATCCCTATTTTCCCGGGGAAAGGGGGTGAAAGGGGGAAAAACCCCAAAATTTAAAAACCCCCGAGGGTTTTTTTTGAATATTGGGTTTTGAAATTTTGGGTTTTTTAATGGCCCCCCCGCGGTAATTCCCGAATTTTGGTTAATTGTTTTTTCCGAGAAATTTATTTGGGTTTAGTATGGTTTTTCCCGGATGGGCATTTTAATCTTTTGAAAAATTGGTTTTTCCACAAGTTAAACAAAGTACAACGGTATGGCAAATCCTTAAGAAGAATGTTTGTTTGTTTAAAATTGGGAAAAAGTGTTTTTGGGGTGCAAAGGGGGGTACCGGTTTTTTGGGTAATCCTGACTCCTACCCTTTTTGTATGGACCCCTGTTTAAAAAAAAAGTATTCTCGATTGGGTCCGCCCTTCCCCCTGAAGGCCCCACCAAACGATTTTTTAGGGTTTTCTGATTTCCCATCGTAAATTTATTTGTAATTTC
>JAODAL010023312.1:0-62936 GCA_025379985.1 Phyllomedusa bahiana | reverse complement strand
GGGCCCGGGGTTCAGGGACCGGTGCACGGACGGGCCCCGGGGAGCGACGGCACTGCCTCCGGGGCCCCCCAGTGGCTCGGGGGGGGGCCCACCGGGGGATTCCCCGGTCCCCCGGCGGCCCAGTCCGAGCCTGGGGTCAGGTGTTGGGAAAAGCTAGTTGTTATGGTCAGGTATTGCTTTGTGCTTTGCTTGTGGATTCAAGTCCTTTATCCATGCCCTTATTTTCTGTCTTGCTGTCCGTCTTTTAATGGTAAGTCCCTACGTTTTGTTTTTGATACATGCTTCATATATTACTTGCATACGACCGAGTTCAGTCCGTGTCAAGCAGTGTGGTAATTGCATGTCCCCACGGCAGTTTTTCAGTCACATCTACAGGCGGTTTTCGGATTTGAAAGCCGGCTGTAAACCGACTGTCAACCTTTTACATTGAGTTAAATAGAAAATACGTGCAGCAGTCCACACTGCATGGATTTTCCGCTGGACGGTGTTTTACACTGCCGACGAAAAACTTAGAACATGTTCATTCTTCCGCCCACTTTTCGGGCTGAGCATGAACATTTTGGTGCAAAGAGGGACAGCTTGAATCCGCAAACCGCAGACCAAATACCAGTTGGCCTTATAAACGCGCCCTAACCGTTATATGGACAGCCACTTCATCACCTTACAAATTCATCACTTGCTGCCCGGTTCCAAAACGGTTTGCAGCTGACTGCTGGGGACCAATTCTGTAAGGCAAATCTAAAACCCCTATTACTTAGATAAGCCTAAAAGTCTGGTATCCGAGGATGATTTAATTACATTGTCATGGGACGTAGGGAGTTTGTCCATAAATTCAGTCGTTACAAAGCCTATCTGGTGAATGACGGAGGAATGTTTTGTGGAGTAAGGAGCTGTATTCTTGTCTTCAGGTTATAAAGCTGCAGCCTCCCATGTTTTAAAGTGAAAAATTAATTTTTAAGTAGAGTTTTTTTTGGGGGTTTTTTTTCATTAATCTCTCCAAATCCCTTTCATCATTTCCTTTTCCTCCAGGTGGCTTCCACTTATTGCGGGAAAGGTGGAACTTTTTGGATCAGAATAATCTGCGGTAACCCCCCCCCTTTTATCAACTATGCATTTCTTGGGATTTTTCCCAGGGGGCCCCGGGATTGCTATATTTAAACCATTCAACGGGAAGTCGAGATTGAGTATCACACTTTTATTAGGGTTTTAGCTGTGTTATAGCAGTACTTTTTATACACATACAAAAACTGCCGTTATCTGGTTACAGGAAAAAGGGGCATTTAGCAAAAACCCGTAGGTGGAAGGTTTCTGCGTTTTTTCTAACACAAATAACCTTTTTGTGTCAGGGGATGTTTGGTTTCCCATTTTAAGGGAAGCTATGGGCTTGTTTATGCTGCCCACACTTCTCATCCCCAGCTTCCCTTGTCTCACTAAGGTGTGTTTAACCCTGAAAAACGACAGAGTTTCAGAATAAAACAACACATAAGACTAAGACATAAATGGGCAAAAGCACATTGGACAGAGACGAACCCAAGGTGGCATATTCCCCTTTCCAATTTTAAAGGGGTTTTCTCCCCATGCGTTTCACAAAAAGCCGCTTTTCACAGCCAGTTCGGGCCCCATCCTGTTCTACAGCAGTGATTGAAATCAGCTTGCTATTTTAGGGGAAGTTTTAGAGGAGCATTGGTTATGGGTTTTTTTTAAAAGGCTAAAAGCCTAAAGGGTTTAAAAAGGTTTTTCAATAAACGCATAAAACAACCCCTATGTATAAGACACAGCAGGGATGACATCCCCATATCACCGGGTTAGAGCCAAAGGTTGAAAGGTGGTCGGTAACCAGAAAATTTGAAAGACAAGCAGAAAAAAAGTTCACTCTGAAAAGAAAAAAAATAAAAATGGCAATGTATTTGGGAAGTCTTTAGACCTTTTTCAAAACGTTCCCCTAATCCGTTATTACAAATTTTTTTTAAACTGATCGGTTCCCCTTCCTACAGGCATACATGGGGAGCGGCCTTTCCATTAAGCTGAATTTCATGGCGCTCTGGCTGCAGCAGCTCCTCGCCCCCTACCAGCCCTTTTTTTCTAGGGGGACTTCACCCCCGGGGGTTTTTAGGGTAAAAAACATTACTAAAATAAGGAAACCTGTGGCTATTTCTGGCTGCCTGTGGTTTGTGCATTATGAACATTGAGCTGACAGGTTCCCTTTTGCACCAAGTAATACTGACTTACTAAATGTTTTCCACCATTTTTTTTAGTTTGTTTTCTGCTACTTTTTAGAATAAGGCTGAAGAGTCCTAAAAAGCATAAATTGCAACTATATTGTTGCATAGATACAGACATACAGAAATGTCTGTAATTTTAGCCACTGTGAAACTGAAATGCAGTCATCTATGTTTTGACAAAAAAAAGACATGTATTACCGTACATTTGCTACCACATATGTCCATTAATTAGCTATGCTTTAAAGGGGTACATCCATTTCATGTATGGGCTGAGAAGTGTGGCCAGCATAAACAAGACCATAAATATTAATAATAATAATCTTTATTTAAAAGGCCAAAAAATCCGCGACTTTACACTATGAGGGAATAACACAGAAAAACCCGCATTCATTTTAAAAAACTCTGACAAAAAACACGAGGTGTGAGGGGCCCTGCTCGCAAAGGCTTACAATTATTAGGGTGTAGGGGGGAAACAAAGGGCGAAAGGGTTTATTTTCAATGGGCCGCCGTTACATAAATAAAGGGGGAGTAACAAACAATGAAGAACCCCGCCAACCCAACCATACACTTTTACAGATAATGCCGTGGGTGCCAAGTGCAGGAAGTGACGAATCTGTACAAATTTGGGGGTTAAAATTGGATCTGATAGGTTGTTAAGAAGGGTTTTCAGAGCGCACTTAAAACTGTGAGGTTTGTGATTGCCCCCCACTTTGGGGGTAACTTTTCCCAGAAACTGGGGGCAATCTGCAAAATTTTGGGGAAACGGCATGGGGGGTTCAAAGTGATTTTTTTTAAGTCCTTAGATCATACGAGGGGAGAAGCGGTGGGGGGTAGAAAAGGATGGGGAGGAGATGTAGGGAGGAGCACACTGTGGAACCATTTGAGTGGAGAGAAAAAAGTTGTATTCTGTACTGAATAGGCACCTTGCAGAGACGACACAGGGTAGAGGCATCGTATAGCGGCTGGAAAGAAAGACAAGCCTGGTGCTGCATTCAGGACAGAGGGAGGGGGGGAGATTTTAAAGAGGGGAAGCCAACAAGAGGGAGTTACAGTATCAAGACGAGAAAGAATAGGCAACAAGGGGTTTGGGGTTTTTTCCCACATGGAAAAGGACAGATTGGAATGTTTTTGGGGCGTGACAGGAGCGGGCAAGCGATTGGATATTGGGGGAAAGACAATCCGAGTCTAGTAAAACCCCCAAGACGCGGGCCGCGCTGGAGTTATGGTGGGCCACCACCGAGACAGAAAGGCGGGGTAAGTCTGTTAGTAGAGGTGATCTAAATTTTCAGTTTTAGGAGGTTTAGTTAAGATACGGGGGGACATGATGCAGAGACAGGGAAGACATCACGTTTTTGTACAGAGCGGGAGTTTTTTCTGGGGAAAGGTGAAAATTTGGGGTGTCACTGTAGAAGGGTACTGGAAGCCGAATCTGCTATGGTTTCCAAGGGGGGGTTTTGAAGGGGGAAAAGGGGAGTGGACCAAGAACACCCCCTGGGAACCCCGAAGAAAGGGGAAAGAGGAGGTAAAACCCGGGAAAAATGAGACCCTGAAGGACGGTCAAGAGGTGGGAAGAAACCCAAAGGAGCGGTGTCCTGGGGGGCCAAGGGCGCTGAGCAGTTGGGGGAGGAGGGGGTTTTCAAAATGTCAAATGCTGCAGAGAGATCCAAAGAACGAAAGGGGAGTAGTTACCCTGGATTTTGCTGGGGAGATCATTAAAACTTTAGAAAGAGCATTTCTTGGAGTGTTGGGTGGGGAAACCAGATTGCAGGGGGTCTAGAAGGAGTTACAAAGTATAGCAGATCAGGCGAGAGGCCCAAAGCGTTCCAAATTTTGGAAAAAGGGGGAAAGGTTAGAGACGGGTCGGTATTGGCGCGGGGGAAGGGTCCAGAAGGGTTTTTTAAAAATAAGGGAGTTAAAACGGTGTTTAAAGGAAGATGGAAAGACCCCGTGGGAGAGAGAGTTTACAGTTTGCGTAAGGTGAGAAGGACAGCGGGGGAAATAGACGGACGAGGTGGGGGGGAATGGGGTCCTAGAGCATGGGGGGCGGCAGAAAAGGAGAACCCGGGGAATTTTAACTTCTGAGTGGTAAGGGCTGAGGCAATTAGAGGACGTGGGGGGAGGGACGGGATGGGTGTTATTGGGGATTTGATGTTTTGTCGAAGCTGTAAATTTTGTCTTTGAAGGAGGGGAGGCTTCACACAAGGCAGTGGCCCGGGGGCTGAGGAGGGAGGGGAAGGTGTAAAACAATTTTTTGGGGGTTGGGTGAAATTTGGGGGAGGGGGAGGTAAATATTCTTGTTTGGGCGCAGTGAAGGGCAGGGGAGGCCCTTAAAGCATAATTTTTATAGGGAAATTGCAGGTAGCTTTGATTTCTCCACAGACGCTCAGCCCCTGGAACACGCTGCAGATGGCGAGTCTGAGGCGGTCCCAAGGCTGCGGACTCTTACTCGTGGGCGGTGTGTGAGCGGTGCCAGCCCCAGGGTGGTATAGATTTCATTGAAATTTTTAACAGCCGGGTCAGGACAGGAAGAGAGGAGTTTGGGGGCATGGGACTGTATGGTGTCTGTGAGCCCCTAGTTTTTTATAGAGCGGGGTTTCGGAGGGGGGACGGGTAGGTGTGTCCAGAAAAGGCTGAAGTTGTTGAAGTAAAAGAGAGGGGTTTATGTCCGGGAAGCTCCAAGGAAGTTGATAAGATTAAAAATAGGAAAAGGGGCGACAAAAATCAATCAAGGATTTCCCATCCTTGTGATTGGGAAAGGTCGGGAAACTGCTAGGGGCCAAGAAAAGGGGTAGTGAAAAACAGGAGGCAGAAGAGACAGGGGTTCACAATGGGGATGTTGAAATCCCCCAATGAGTGTGGGATTTCAGTAAGGGGGAAATGGGAACCCGGGCAGCAAAAGATCCAGAACTGGCGGGGTGACCGGGGGGCTGAAACAACGCACTCTGATGGAAAAGGCCGGAAAGAGCTAGGGGTGGACCTAAAAGGTGGAAAGTGGGGAGGGGTGCAGGAGGAATCCCTGGTAGGGCAATGGGGAGCGAGAATTGCCAACCCTCCCCCGGGGCCGTCGGGGTCTGGGGGGTTTGGGTGAAGTGTAGGCCGCCATAGGTGAGGGGAGCAAGGGGCGGTGCTGACGTGGAGCCAAATTTTTGTGAGAGAAAGGGGTTTAGGGGGTTAGAAAGGAACATCATGGACGCAGTGATTTATACAGAGACGGGCGTTCCCCGGGCACATTTAAATGGAGAGGAAAAGACGGGACAACTAAGCTAACGCAGGTTTGCAGGGTTTCTTTGGGGGGGAAAAGGGGGGGTGAGCATAAAGGGAAAGGGGGACCGGGGGTTTGGGGGAGATGTCTCCCCACGAAGGGAGGAGAATGAAAAAATGATTGCAGATGGTTGTGATGAAAAATGGCGATGTTTGTGGCCCCCTGAAAGAGGTTTTGGGGAGGAAAGAATAAGTAATGCATGAGATCTGCAGGTAGGGGGGAAGGAGAGAGGAGCAAGTGGAAGAGTTGTCTGGAGGCAGACGGGCGGTGGGAAAAGGGGGAAGAAGGCAGCAAATTTGATTTCAAATTAAGCATGGACAAAGCTGTAGGGTTTAAAAGCCAGTTACTTAAAAAAAAAGTTCTACCCCTTCGGCCATAATTCGGTCAAAAATCATTTCACTTCAAAAATTCTGGCAGACCAAAAGGGCTTTCAAACCCCCCAAAGGCCAATATATGTGCTATTTATTAGTCACTTCACAATAAGCTCTCCACAGGCTGACCCCCCTCACTCCCCCTTTTTTCGTCCCCCCTACCCGCCTCTCCGCTCTGCTACTGATCTCAACTACACACCTCACTCACCGAACCTCCCATGCCCGTCTCCAAGATTTTTGCACTATTGCACCTTTTTCTGGAACTGTTACCCCATGTGATCAGGCACACCACAACCCTCACATTTAAGTCGCTCTGAAAACTCACTTTTTTTAGACAAGCCCTTTAAAATCCCAAAAATTTAACCCCCCAAAATTTTTGCACAGTTCGTCACTTCCTGCCTTTGGACCCACGGGGATTATCTGTAATAGAGTAATGGTTGGGAAAAGGGAGGTTCATCCCTTTTTGTATATCCCCTATTTTTGAACATGGTGGTCCATTGTAAACCAGCACTTTTCAGCCTTTGTTTCACCCATACCCCTAATAATTGAACTCTTCGAGCAGGGGCCCCCACCCTTGCTCTTTTTCAAGCTTTTTTTATAATGTTTCTGGTTTGTCTGTGCTTATTCCCCTATATTTTAAAGTGCGCGGAATATGGGCCATATAAATAAAATTATTTTTAAAATTTTTAGATCCCACTTCAGGGGACAGAAATGGGTGGGGTTACAAAAAGGGTAGCAGAAAAGGGAATTTTCAAAGGCAAAAGGGTATTGGGTTACTTAAAGGGGGTTATCGTTTCATAAATGGTTTTTAGAATAAGGGGCAGTGAAAACAAGCAACTTTGCAATTGGGTGTCATTGCAAACTCCTTTTTCCACAGTGTCCCTTTTCTTGTGTTTTTTTTTTACATAAACCAGTGTGGGTCTAATCCCTCCTGATCCTCCTCCTTTTAATTCATATGAGAGCTCGTTTACATTCGTACAGCCCCTGGGTCATTCACGGAGCTGTGTCTCGACTCAGAGTTAGGGGCCGTAGCATTTTTGTTTCCACCCCCAGCAAAAAAAGACTGCACAATTTACATAGAAAACATGACGTTTTGTCCCTGTGCCTAACTCTCCTGCATACACGCAGTCGTCCGTTTTTAGAAAGCTTAATCCCTCACCCGCTGAAAGATCAGGGTCAGATTAAATTGAAGCCCTGGGTATGTATACAGCTTTATAAATAAGACTGATAGGAGAGCAAGGAATGTGGACCAGGGGAGGGGGGGGGGGGTCTAGCCCGCAGTGAAGGGGGGGTAGTATCCCGCTGGGAGGGGAAGAAAAAACCCCTGCATTCACAGAGCTGGAAGCAGAGAAGTCGAAACACCGAAGTAAGGAAGATACACCCCTTTAAACAAGAAACACTCCAAAATTTTTTGGGAAAAAAAAGCTGGGATTTTAAGGCAAAATACCTAACACACAAAAGGAAAATGACATTCAGCAGTTTTGGGGGAGAGAGGTGGTTGTATCCAGCAGAAAAGTACCCTTTCAGAAACAATTTTAAAAAACCCCCAAAATATTGCAGAGGGGGTTGCTAAAGGATTAGTTCACCCGTACCCTTTAGATATACAATTAATCACACAGACTGCAGAGGGTTGCTGAAGATGTAGTTCACAAACGACCATTCAGATATAAAATTAATCACACACATTTCTGTTCTGATTTTTTTCCTTTCAGATTGGAGCGTTCTTTCGTTTTCTTTTGTACGCTTACCGCCACCCTCTCTACTCTAGTAGCCCTGTCCTGCATGGTGATTTCGCTCCCTGCTGTGTCTTATCAGCTGTACAGGAGCTTGTTTATCTTTGTTACTGACAAACTTCCACCCTATAGCGCTCTGTAGCCTTCTGTCCTGTTGTTTAGACCCCTCCATCACCAATGTTCCTCTAACAGGCTCGCTAGCTAGCTGAATAGCAGAGCTGAAATGTCAGTCACTACTGTAGAACGTCCGGAGGCCAAACTTAGCTGTGAAGAGCAGGATCTGTCAAATGGCATAGTGAGAACACCCCTTTAACTCAGGCTTATATGTGTCAAAAGTGGTATCTTGGTAGCCAAGATCTAGGTTTTTACTTTTATTTTGTTCTAGAAATTTGTAGACACCTTTCATACACATAACAAACAAAGACAGAACTTTCGTGCCTTCCAGATTAGCACTAAGGGTGCTTTCACACAGCGCAGTTTTGGTGCAGTTTTAACTGCGCTCCAATGAAACTGTCTTTATTACCAGCAAGCTTCTTTCAATTGTGAAATTGTCAGAAAGGTGTTTCAAGTAAGTAATCAATTACTGTGTCTGAAGTCTTGTGGATACAAAGACTAATTGATCCATCACTTTCCAAACAGTTCAGAGAAGTCAAAGAAGTTTGCTGATAATAAAGGCTGTTTAATTGGAGCGCAGTTAAAACTGCACCAAAACTGCGCTGTGTGAAAGCACCCTAAAGTTTTTTGTCTACCAATGACGGTCTTTGCTATGATACAGACACATTAATCCTTTAAATTGCTTTTCGCTTTCAGATCACATCAGGAATGGTGATCAGCACCTTTGTGTCTGCTCCAATCATGTATGTCTCGGCCTGGCTGCTGACTATTCCTTCGATGGATCCTAAGCCCCTACTTTCTGCACTACAGAATGTCAGCCTTGACATTAGCATTGTGAGCTTGGTCTCCGTGGTGAGTTTACACAGTCGTTTAGAGGATTGATAGATTAAAATGCAATTCCTTTGCCAATCTCCCATTATATGTTATAGGATTAGCTGCATTAGTAGAGTGGCCCTCACATTTAATATCTTTTATGTTTTACAGATCTGGTCTCTGGCTATTGTGCTTCTAAACAAGAAGTATAAACGACTTCCTCACATGCTTACTGCCAATCTACTACTTGCTCAGGTTAGTGTCTGTCTTGCTCTATTCCTAGAGGGTTTGCCTGCAAAAACCAAGCACCACTACCAATGTGGTAGTATCGGTCATATGGTTCCCCATATCATTTGGTTCCCTCAATCACATTCGATATCGGGACTCTGTATAGGAAAACCATCATGGTCAGAATTTGGGAAGGGTAGAAGAGCTTTTAACCACTTGACCCTGGTCTTCGTGTAATTCGATTGATAAATGACTCCTTGTTGTGGGTTTCTGTATTCAGGAGTTGAGCCCTCCACCCTCCTTACATTTCTGCAGTGAATTAACGGGTTGCTCTGTATATATGTATACATAGCAGCCTGCCCGCCACCATCTCGAGGGGCAGGAGATTTTGGGGGATTATTAACGTTATGAATATAGTGTTCCTTCAACATACAATATTTAATTGGTTTTGGGACGACCATTGTATGTTGAAACCAGAACTATGGAAAACTGGTAATTGGTTTTGCAGCCCCAAAATGTCACCAACATAATGCAGAATAAAAATTAACGAAGAGTAAGCTAATAACTAATACAAAAAAGCAAAAGTCCTTACACATAACAATCATAAAGAGCTGCCGGAAGCTGTTAATCACTTTGGGTGCTTTCACATGGGGCGTTTTTTGGCGCGTTTTTTGTGCAGAAATGTATAGTGTTAATTGCTGTGCCTGTCTGCACAAAAAAACGCACCAAAAATGCACAATGTGCAAGCACCCTTTCTATGTTGAGGACAGGAGCTCCTCTGGGTCATGTACATAAGTACTGAATTTACCAGATAAAGAGAAGATGGGGCCTCACCTGATGCCTAGTAGAGCCGCTCATCCTGGCACATGTAAGAGCAATCACTTCACTAATACAGATGATTTGCATGTAAAATGTTCATGATAATTGGTTCGATCTCCCATCAATCACATGAGCTACAGATCAGAGGTGTCTGTGACGTTATTTAGCGAGCATGGTCTCGATGTTTTTTCCTGGCACATTGTATGGTCTAAATATTATATTCTGATGCCATTATAACTTGAGGGAGCACTGTACAACAATCCCGTAAGGGTATGTTCACACGGCGTGTTTAGTACGTGTGACCATACGTTATTAGATGCGTGTTTGGATCCCTCTTTTGGACCCAGACACGTATCTAATAAATAGCAGTGTGATTTACACTGCTTGCAGTGGTAAACATGCGCCGGCGTTCAGACGAGTGATCACTGATGCGTGTTTACTTGTGTCTTTCAGATCCGTTCAAAGAATTGACATGTCAATTCTTGATCCGAAAGACGCAGCAGGAGCCATGTTTAAAACTATAGGGTTCGATCCTGCTGCAGCCAAAACGCATCCAGACATGCACCTGCGTGTTGGTTGCGTTTTGGATCGATCGACGCTGCGTTTTTGAATGCGATTTTCAGATCCAAAAACGCCAAGTGAACAACCCCTTACTGTCCATCTTTTGGGCAATAGGATAAAAACATACAAAAATGGGACATTTTCTTCTCAAAAAACCCCTCCAATTCTTTTGGGGGTTGTGAACAGCTCAATGGCTGAACAAACGAACCAGTAGCTAGCAACTTTGCCATTTATGGACTGGGGAAAAAGATACATTCAGCTAATTGCTAGGCAAGATGAAAAATGCACACCAACTTTTAAAACCTATTCAACCAGCATGCAAAAAACCCCAGTATAATTGCATGGGGGGATTGCACAGATGCAAAATAACCCAAAAGAACAATCACTCTTTTCAACCTCAGGGCATGAGGGAGGGGTTGCCGGGGGACTACAATTGCATTAATAAGGCGATACAAAAGTGTGCCATAAATATAATACGGTGGGACACAATGGGCTTACAACCTTTTTGTGACACCATGCTATTAGACCAGGCGGGGCTGCCCAGCATTTTCTAAGTGTCCAACACAAACTGGCACACTCCCGCTCCCCGCACTGTTTTGGGGGAAAAAAAAAAGGGGCATACTGGAAAATTTAGAATGCGAGTTTATCGGATCCAAAACGCCAAGTGAACAACCCCTTACTGTCCATCTTTTGGGGCTACTAGGAGTATGAGCCTTTTAGCTACTCCCACATAAGGCAGATATTCAGTAGACCGATCTGTTTTAAAATATTCAATAAATTAGAATTGTTTCTCCAAAAAACATACATATGTTTAGTGGAACATTTAAGTGACCTTAGATTACAAATTTACAACAAGTGGCATCTCATAATCTTGCTAGAATTGCTTAAAGGGTTTGTCCTGTCTTGGTAAGTGCTATGTTTGGAAGTCCTATAGAAATGATTGGGAAGAACTGTGCAAGTACAGTCGTCTACCACTACCTTTTGAGATGGGACAACCCCTGTAACACCATCCTCCCATTTTCTTATAGGTGGGGAAGGGTTCGCAGTCTGTTGTATGAATGTTTCAGTTGGTAAACGGCAGGTTGATAAGTGCACAACCCTTCAGAACCAGAAATACTTCTGATTTCCCACCTTACATGGCTGGAATCTCTTGTGTATAACACGACTGTGTATGGCTAGCCTAAGCCGGTCCTGTTGGCATTGCTGTATACTTTTCAATGTTTCTTTCTCTCTCTCCAGCTTATTGTCTGCATCGGCATGGTGTTATGGTACTGCATCAATAAAGAAAGTAACATTGTGGGAAAGATCCTAGTGTTTGTGATCCTTTACAGTGCACTCTACAGCACTTACCTGTGGACAGGTACTTTAATAGACATTTACATCGGGCACAGCCTTCAATTACTGATCGGATTGATGGCATAACTGTAGTTTTGTTTTGATATGGTTAAAGAGGGACACTTGAAGGTGGCGGACCACTAAAAACATCTACAAGATAGGAGATAGATGTCTGATCAGTTATCATCTGCTGGGACTCTCCCATCTGCCTCCACCTAACCCCTGGCTCAGAGAAAGGGGGTCCTGAAATTGTTGTGCGACTATGACTTGCTCACACACAGCTGCTCTACTCGCGGTCTATGGGACAGCCAACGGTGGCCATTAATGTGCTCAACTATCTGATGGGATTGGCAGTGCATATCTCCAGCAAACAGTAGTTCAGTACAAGCAAATGCAGGTCCTTCTCTGTGTCCCTCCTATCCCGGCGCTGTGTAGGCAGTGTAGTCTCTTGAATTGGGCTGTGGTGCACAGTGCTGATCTGCAGTAGTTGTGAATTGGGGTACGTTCACAAAATAGATTTTCCTGACATTGCATCTGAAATCCACACCTTTCCGTGCAACTGTTCCATGTGGCCTGTAAAATCTAGCGGCTGATTTCGCAACTTTTTTGGCACAGATTAGCCTCATTTTATGGGGCTAATTTGCATCTCAGTTGTCCGACACCCACCGTAGCGGTTCCACCTCTAAGGCTATGTTCACACGGCTTAAAATGCCGTGTGAAGTGCGCAAATTACAGCTGGAATACGTCCCAGTCATTACGGTAATCCACAGTTCTCATAGAGAACTATGGATTACGTCTCCTCTCCCTGCTCAGCGAATACGCAGCGGGGGGAGATAAGTGACATGTGAATTACTAGCGGCGTATATGCGTGCTGGTAATGAAAGTCTATGGGCCTGTGAGGTGCCGGCCCCCCGCTCGCTCCCCTGCTCCCGCCCCGTCCACACTGCGTAATTGCGGGGCGTAATTATGCCCCGCAAATAAGCCGTGTGAACATAGCCTAAGGATGGATCTGCAACGTTTTTTTAATTACACAAATTTTAAATCCACATCTGCAAATCCAGCCTGGTCTGCACCGACACTCAGATTTACCATTTAAGTCAATGGGGTGTGGATAGCAATGGGATTTTGACATGGAATCCAAAGCCGATCCAAATAAAATTTTATGCCACAACACTTTGTGCAAATATACTATTACTGCTATTCTAAAGCCAGATTGGCCCCTTCCCCTTTGTTCTATCATCAGGCATCCTCAAACTGCGGCCCTCCAGCTGTTGGGAAACTACAACTCCCATCATGCATTTATATCATCTATAACAGTGGCAATGATGGGAGTTGTGGTTTCCCAACAGCTGGAGGGCCGTAGTTTGCGGATGCCTGTTCTACATATTATTTATTTTCTATTTCTATTCTAGTTTGTCTCTTGATCTGCCCTTTACATTGGAATTTTCACATAGATGCCGCCTAGTTTGTGTGTGTGCCTGTTTTCTTAATAAATCGAAACTATTTCTTGTGCATCTTAGGTTTGATCTCCTTATGTTTGTTTCTACTAATGAAGAGAGAAGTTAGGAATATTCCGACTGTTATAATAGCCTTGACTGGATGGGGGTAAGTAATTGGGGTTAGACTTGTGTGGGACATGTCATTTATCATCTGTAATTATTTAACATCAAAATACCAGTTTCCACATGTAACTTTTTTTTGTGTGTGTTTTTTTCACTATAGCGTTCCTGTGTTAATAGTGTGTGTTCTTGTGAGTGTTGGAGAACGAGAGGTGGATTGCATTGATTCGGCTTTCTTTTATGGGAAGGGTCAGGTAAGTCTGGTAAAGAGCCATTGAAATTACGAAGACAGATACATTGTTAATGTGCACTGCTTACATTTTTTATGTTTATTCAATGGGGTTGTATACACTTAGGGCTTGTCCCCATGGCACAGGTTTTCAATCAGATTTACAGACTGTTTTTGGATTTGAAAGCCGTCTGTAAACAGACTCAGACTTTTACATTGAGTTAAATAGAAAATCTGTGCAGCAGTCCGTACTGCATGGATTTGCCGAAACCGCGGAGAAAAGCCGTCCCTGCCCCCGTGTGTGTGAAAAAAAAAAAGACCAAATACCGGTCACCGTTGGTCTTTACCGTGTAAACGCGGCCTTAGAGACATGTGGCTGTTTTGTCTATGCGCTGTGAGGTAGTCCCTACTTGACAGGGGTTGTGCTGGTTCTGAAAGAATGTAGCCATGTTCTTTAATGTCACACAAGCCTTCTCAAGAAGATTCCCTCCTTTAATTACATGATGACCCCCTGTAGACTATATACATTTTTTTTGCAGCTGTGATAGTGGAGCATTCACTATTAGCGGCTGCCAGCTCTCCACTAAAAAGGCGGGCACAGCTTATTACCATCCCTGCTTTTCTGGTTAATGTATATACGGCACTTAGTGCGTGTGTGTGTGCGCGTTCGTGCGTGCGTGCAGGAAGGCTTCCTGCTTCCCAGCTCTGGGGATCATATGACCATCCGGAAAAAAAATAAGTTATGTAAAAATGCCCCCACAGGTCTCTATCTGACTTTCTGTGAGTGCACATTCTATCAAATAAAAAACCACAAAATTAAAACTCTAACAAGCCCAAACTTCAAATTTTATTACTGCCCCCAACAACCCGAAAACTTTATATCACCTATATATGATATACAATCATGACAGAAAAGTCACACGATTACAAACGTAAGCTAGGATAAAAATCAATCTGAGCAATGCATGTATCTCCATACAGGCGGCATCTTGAAGCTGTCGTTACCAACAAAGGCTTTTGTACAAAATATTACAAAAGTTCAATACTTTTTCCCTCTTGTCATTTCTCATTATTACACATAACTTAGTTTATGCACATCTATGGTTTGATTTCTTTGCTTGTTACCAACCTCAGGTGAGGATTCCATTTCAATAGCACCTTTACAATTTTTTACTTAGAAAATTGGTGACGTGTTCAATACTTATTGCACCTGCTATAGATTGTGTGTATGTGTGCGTGTACATATATGGTGTATATGTATGAATATATGTGTTGTATATGTTTAGGTAGTTTAGTAGTAGTAGAAGGTAGTTCCCACAAAATCCTGTTATGGTGACTGCATGGGCAGCAGTGATTAATTCTTTCAACACCCCAATCAGTATTAATTGTGGGCTGACAAACTAGAGGTGCTCCTCCAGTTTTGGCATGCCGTTTCTTTTTTACATGGTCACCCTGGAACTTTAACAAAGATGTTGATATTGACAGAGTAACTTGAACTCAGTTGTTATTATTATTAGTCTGAATGTATATCTTGTGGTCCTATTGCGTTTTTTGCAAGAATCTATATGTCCAAATGCCTCTTATTTTAATCTAGGTCATCGGCACCGCAGTGGTCCTATGTATCGCCATAATGCTCTCTGGCATTTCTCTTATGTGCATGAGTCGCAGTGGACAAGATGGAAATTACCAGGTACTGAATCAGTCGTCCCAAAGCAGTAGTAGCAGAACTGATACCACCACCGTGTCCAAGCCAGAGAGTCCCATCAGAGTTCGTACTCAATCAAACTCTCCGACAGGTAAGAAATTTGCTTGGTGTTCCATTAACACCTTAAAGGGGTTGTGTTTTTTTAGTTTTTAAATATGTGCTATGTAAATAAAAACCCCAGTTTTTCATTAATATCATTGGGGGATACAGATTGATCTTGGGTATAGGCCGTCATCCTAGGAGACTGACACTAAGTGGAAAACAACTGCATTGGCTCAGCCTGGACGGACTGTATCCCTTCTGCTTACGCCAGGCTACTCCGTTTTAGCCTAGTGTCCATAGGAGGCAGACGCTGCTTTGCAGGTCTGCTGCATTTTGTATTGCATTTATTATTTCCCTTAGCTGGCACGGTCATGATTGACTGTGGCATCTAAAGCGTTAATCGTCACCGACCGACGCAAACTCCATTTGTTGCCGCCAGCGCATGGAGTTAGCTGTACATAGCCCGCATGATATCCTGGACATTCAGGAACGTCCAATTGAGCTGACAGGCAGTCGGGACGTTCCTGAGTGTCCAAATGCAAGTAGTTGTCTAAGCCTCTTTTGAAGTCTTGTTCCTACTGTAGCCAGCACCTGAGGCGGCTATTCCACAGAGTCACATTTTCGCAGCTCTTAGGGCTTGTCCCCACGGCATGGGTCTTCACCCGGTTTTTCAAATGGTTTTCAGTTTTGAAAACAGTCTGCAAATCGCGTGAAAACTTTTACACGGGCCTCTATGGAAAAACTGTGCAGCAGTCTCCACTGCACGTGTTTTCCGCCTGGTGGTTTTTCAGACCACCGCTGGTCCGAAAAACATAGAACATGTTCTTTCTTCCAACAGGTTTTCGGCCGGAAGATGAATATGTCTATGTGAAGGGGGAGAGCTTTTCTCCGCTAAACGCAGAGAAAAGCCGTTCCCCTGCGTCCGTGTGCACGGCACGAAAACAGCACAAGTACCGGTCGGATAAACCGAAACAGATTTTCTCCGTTTATATACAAATTAATCATATCTCCACGTAGATGTCTCTTCTCAAGACTGAATTAGTTTCATTCTTTTAACCTTTCCTCATATTTAAGATGCTTCATGCCCCTTAGCGGTTTAGTTGCTCGTCTTTTGTACTTTCTCTTGCTCCAGTACCTCCTTTCCATGAATTGGTGACCAGAAGTGAACTGCATATTTCAGATGAGGTTGCATCAATGCTTTGTATAGCAACAATATTACATCCATGTCCTGCAAGTCCATGCCTCTTAAACAGGACAATATTCTGCCGGCCTTAGAGGCAGCTGATTGACAATGCATGCTGTTATGAAGTATGATAGACAAGTACACCCAGATTCTCCCAAATAAGAGATTCCCCCCGTTTTTTCTCCCCTTAGGGACATATGGTGTATTCAGATTTGTTTGCTTGCAATTTTTGAACATCTTCCATAGATGGCACAGTCCTGCATAGTTTAGTGTCTTCAAAAATAGAAACCGTGCTGTTTCTGAGGTTATATTCACCTAGTTTCAAGACCCTCTAAGGACCGGATGGAGTTATATATAAAATTTTGATACATAAAACAAATAAATTCAAGGATGTTTCCTTTCTTTCTTTCATTACAGTAGAGCAATGTCCATGTATACCAACAGAGCTGGTGGACACAAATGCTCATTAAGTCTCTGATCACCTGTTCATGGCAGTATAGCTAAGAAGACTAGAAATTAAAAAGGGATTGACAGCTGCCAGAAGGGGATGGGACTGATTTTAGTCCAGAGCCAGCAACACCACGGGATGGAAAATAAAGAAAAAAATGTTTTTATCCTTCTGTCTCCGCGGCCTGTTGGCGGTGCAAGACGGAGAGGGGGTCCATGTCACACATCTGGTGGGGTTGCCCAGCCTTACAACCCTTCTGGAAGGGGGTGCTCAACATGATCTATAAAATCACGGGAATTAGGGTCCGAAACTGCCCCGCCTCTGTTCTTTTGTTTGACATCCCCCTCCCCACTGCGCTATTAAAAGCCCATCTCTCTGACCCGGGGGAGGGGTGGGGGTGCCGCCCTGGGCCCTCGGGCGGACGCTGCTGCTGGATATTGGCTCTGCACTTGACGCCTGGTTAATAGGCTGGGCTGCAACTGCTAGCATGTTTTCTCTTTATCTCGGAAGGCCTCCTTTTTCCCACCCCCATTTTTTTTTTTTTTTTTTTTTTTTTTTTTGTCTTGTTCTGCCTCTCCCTTCCTTCTATCTCTTCCCTCTAAGCCTTCCTGATACTGAGTGCTCATGTTGCTTTTTTTTGTGCCTCTTCCTAATTGATGTGCTGACATTTTCGGTTGTAAACGCAACATCTCAATGTTATACTGTATGACCTTTATGCAATGTCTTACTTTGTTTTTATCACTATCTCCTTAATAAAATGTTTGAATGAGAAAAAAAAAATGTTTTTAATGCTGGAAATACTGTAAATTACTTTAAAACTGCTGAGAACAGCCTCCGACAAGGCCTATATGTCCTAACTTTTATATATTATTATTATTATTATTATTATTAAGTATTTTAGAGCGCCATTGAATCCAGGGCGCTGTACATTCGAGGGGGTTACATACATAACATAAATCAAACGAGTACAATGATAAGTAAATAATAACAATTGGCACGACAGAGGGAGAGAGGACCCTACCCGTGAGGGCTTACAATCTACAAGGAGGGGGAAAGAGACAGAAGGTGAGGGGCAGACATGTTTGTGGAGGAAGTAGTGACAACAGGTTAGTGTAGGTTATAGGCAAGCCTGAAGAAATGGGTTTTCAGGTTGCTTTTGAAGGTGGTGAAAGTGGGGGAGAGTCTGATGTGTTGGGGCAGTGAGTTCCAGAGTGTGGGTGAAGCACGGGAGAAGTCTTGGAGACGGTTGTGTGAGGAGCTGATAAGGGGAGAGCAGAGGAGAAGATCCTGAGAGGAGCGGAGATTGCGTGAGGGGAGGTATTTGGAAGTTAGGGCAGAGATGTATGGAGGGGAGAGGTCATGGAGAGCCTTGTAGGTCATGGTTAGTAGCTTGAAATGAATTCGCTGGGCAATAGGAAGCCAGTGAAGGGATTGGCAGAGGGGAGAGGCAGAGGAGTAGCGAGGTGAGAGGTGAATAAGACGGGCAGCAGAGTTAAGGATGGATTGGAGGGGAGCGAGGTTGCTAGCTGGGAGGCCACTGAGAAGGATGTTGCAGTAGTCTAGGCGGGAGATGACAAGGGCATGGACCAGCATTTTTGTAGTATCGAAGTTAAGGAATGAGCGGATGCGAGAGAGATGTTTTTCAGGTGGAAGCGGCAGCAGAGGTGAGGGTTTGGATGTGTGGTCTGAAAGACAGAGTGGAGTCAAGGATTACTCCAAGGCAGCGGACTTGCGGGACCGGTGAGAGTGTAGAGCCGTTGACTGTAATGGAGAGATCAGGGGTAGAGTTGGACGGTGGAAAGATGATTTCTGTTTTCTCCACAGTTAGGTTTAGGAGAAGTGATGAGATGCATGAAATTGAGGACAGACAGTCAGTGATCCGGGAGAGTATAGAAGTGACTTCTGGGCCGGAGTTGTAGTGTTGGGTATCGTCAGCATACAGGTGGTAATGAAAGCCGTGTGAGGCTATGAGCTGACCGAGGCCAAGAGTGTAGATATATATATATGGACAGGGATATGGGTACCTCACAGTGCCATATACACAAAAAAAATCGCAGTGTTAACATTGCAATGAAGTAACATTTTCAAGAAGAAATAGAAAGAAATATTGTGTTAACCGGGAAAAATGTATCTCAGAAACCTAGAATATAAGTAGACTGCTTTTCTAGCACCTTGGCTACAGTGCAATAACAACATTGTGGTCTCCCCGTCATACAGAGATCTGTGCATGTGGACAGGAAAACGGAGACGTGTGTCGTCCAGTGGACTCTCCAAATCCGCTGAATATAAATGAGGCTCCCAGCATTGAAGACGGTACAGTATGCAGATTGTGATCATTATACTGTAAAGTTTATAGAAACTTATGTGGAAACTTCCACCAAACTGTATTTAGTTTTTCTCTTATTTTTTTTCCCCCTCCTGAATCAAACCAATGACATGTAACAGACATAATGTGTTTTAGGCTTATGTATAATGTAATTTTATATGGTACAGATACTTTGTCCTATCTTCTACTGTCTGCAGGTTGGAAAATAACACATGACTAGGATCGGATTACACTAAGGGTATGTTCACATGGTGTAATTGCGGCGCGCATTTCGGATGTTTTAAAGCGCAAATACGATCATTCATACCTCTCAAAGAACTATGGATTACGTCTTGTCTCCCCTGGCATACAATACGATCGTATTGTACACCGGGGGAGAGAAGTGACACGTCACTACTTTGCGCCGCTAATAATGGAAGTAAATGGGGCTGGCTCCCCGTACTTTAGAAGTACATGCTGGACAGCACGTACTTCTAAAACACAGTGTATTGCCACGTGTACAGTTCGTGCCCCAATATGCCGTGTGAACATACCCTTAGGATGAATTTGTAGCCTGTATAGGGCTGCATGGGAGTTGCTCTATTGCTTAATCTAAAATTCAATTTAGCACTAAACATTGGTTGCAAAAGTGTTCAAATTCTGTTGCGCCAGACACGATTCCATGCCTTCACAAGATGATTAAGCAGACGGGCAGATAAACTGCAGGGGAGGTTAAAGGGAATGCGTCTCTAATATTTTTTTTCTAGCAATTGAATTTAGGTAATACTTTATTCTTTCCTTCTTAACCGTTTTTGTCTTCTGATTATAGATTTTTCAATTTTTTTTTCTGTATATGATTATAGGTGCATTCCTCTCACGTGAAAGTCTTTTAAAAGCATTTAGCGATATGCTTTACTGCAGCCACATGGACCTTAGGAACCTGTGAACAGATAACTTTTTGGGTCACATTTACCATTCTGGTTGTGCCAGTAATATGTTGTGAAATCTTAGACGGAACCTCTGACAGAGTTGTGAACTGGGCCCGACCTTATATTTCAGCTACTCAATGCTATAATAAGCCACAACTGGAGGAATCTGGCCGCAGCATCCTTCCCTTTTCCTACAGAGCATACGTGTATACTTGGCTAAGCTGAGCATGCGTGTGTTTGGGAGGGGATCGGAAGAGATGACTGTTGGGCAAACAAATGCAGCAAGCTTTAGGTTGTCATAAGATTTGCTGTATCCTGGATAATCACAAATGGTCTGAGATGGAAGTAACACCAGACCAGTATATAGCGTCTGTTGTGTCTCATGTTGTCTTTGTCATTTTTTTCCCCCCTCTAAAAGCACATGAATGTCTAAGTCGCTGCAACTCTGAGAGATGCCCCCTGTCCCAGGAAGAGCAGCAGCAGCTCCACAGTGAGGACAGACAGATAGCGAGGCATGTACTGCTTTGTCTGCTGCTTGTCGTGGGACTCTTTGCAGTAAGTGGATCTAAAGAGGGAGATATATTCTTTTGTATCTTCTATGTGCTCATGGGACACGTTTTTGCATATTTGGATCTCAAATCTATATATTAAACCTTTTAGATAAATGTCATGCGCAAAAAAATCATCCAATTTTGTATTATTGATGCACGTTTTTTCTGTGAACAGAATGTTTCCAGTTGCTTCTGGTGGCTTTTCAACCCAGAACCGGGGAGACTTTATGTGGTCCTTCAGTTTTTTTGGGCGGGGGTTAACTTTGGGCAGGTAAGTTCAGTTCCGTGGATATGATGTCCTATAAATCACAATGACACTACATAGATAGAAAATGACCACCTGTACTGTTTACCTGTTTATCTTGTGATATGTAAAATTACTAGCCACAAATGGCTAAATAGAAATTTTGTAAGAACAGTTCATCACGTAGATGTGTAGGGAAGTATAGGAGTAATGTATTTAACCCTGGGAGACATGGAGGGGGAGGCTGAGTGACGGGATGACCAAAAAAGCACAGCATAGCCTCCAATATGGGTAACTGTAAAGTGAAATACTCTGCAGACAAGGAGGAACAATCCTGAGTGGACTGGGTTTTATCATTTGATATGTGCTTTAAAAGGAACCTGTCAGGTGGCTTACACTCCCATATCAGATAGCAGGATGTGATAGGGGAGAGAAGCTGAATGCTGTGATATTTAGAGTTATATGATAGAAGAGAGAAGCTGAGCTCTGTGATAAATAGGGTTATATGAGAGGAGCTGAGCTCTGATATATAGTTATATGAGAGGAGAGGAGCTGAGCTCTGATATATAGGGTTATATTAGAGGAGAGGAGCTGAGCTCTGATATATAGGGTTATATGAGAGGAGAGGAGCTGTGCTCTGATATATAGGGTTATATGAGAGGAGAGGAGCGTGCTCTATTTTATGGGCTGTCTTGATATATAGGGTTATATTATAGAGTGAGAGAAGCTGAACTCTGATATATAGGATTATATGATAGAGGGAGAGAAGCTGAATGCTGTGATATATTGGGTTATATGATAGAGGAGAGAAGTGAGAAGCTGAACTCTGTGATATAGAGTTTTACATGATTTGAAGCAGGATTTCTGAGTAAAATGCAGAGAAAATCTGTGAAAGTGAAGCTGAAAGTACTGATTACCATGCCCGCATACAGTGATTGCCAACTTTCCCTGCATCAGTGTGTGTAGAGAGCAAACTGTCAATCATTGTATGTGGGCGTGGTAAGCAGGACTCCATCTGTCGCTTAAAGGGGTTTTGCCACAAAGTGAGTTGCTTTCCTCTTATCTGGCTCAAGAGATAATATAAACAAATCATGCCCTCTGCAGAGGGTCAAGGGGGGGGGGAGCTGAGCAGCGAGGAGCACAGCGGCAGAAGTAAGGGAGCGTCTGCAATGTTCACTCATATAATTACAGTAAAACCAGTGGATTGTCTATACAGCAGACAGACTCATACACTGCACTTTCTCGACAGTCCCTTGGAAGCTCATTCATGTTCCCTGTCATCAGATAAGAAGTGCAGACAACGCAAGCGTGACCAGATCAGCTCCTGTCAGCTGGAGCTGGTCATGTCTAATGCAAACTTTTAAGTAACTAAGGGCTTGTAAAGAAAGCTGTAGCTCTCTGAGGCTTCACTTTTTGTAATCACATATATTTAGAAAAGTGATTAAATACCCATTTTGGAGGATCCCACGTCAACATCACATCGTGGCAAAACCCCTTTAAGGAGTCTGGTCAAAATTTACTCTGCTTTTAACTTCAAAATCCTCCTCCAAATCATATAAATCTAAAAATCCGAGCTCAGCTCCTGTACCTCTATTGCATCCGAACCTTATATAGGGCAGCATAAACCACCTGACAGGTTCCCTTTAATATTTCTTAAGTAGTAGTTCTTTGTTGTGGGACTATTGTGTGTACAGTTAATGCAACTTCTTCTTGTCACAATTTCTGCAGGGTTTCCTGTTGTTCGCCATTTTTGGTTTAGATAAACACTTGATTATACTTCCATGCAAGAAAAGGTATGTTCAACATTTCTAACTTTAATTTCTCTGTTTAAAGGAATTAGTCTAAAGTACAAAAGCATGGCTCCTTTTTACTAGAAACAGTGCCACACCTGTCCATACGTTTGTTTTTGGTATTGCAGCTCGACTCCATAGAAGTGAATGGAGTCGAGCTTCAGTTCCAGAATCAAACCCATTGACATATGGGGCACTTTTTGTGGAAGAAAGCAGCCATGTTTTTCTAGTATTAGGGTATGTTCACACGGCATATTTGCGGTGCGCATTTCGCAGCGTATTTTGCTTTATAAGTGCCGAAATGCGCGCCCCAATTACTGTAATTCATAGCTCTTATAGAGAGCTATGAATTATGCGTCGCCTCCCCAGGTGTACAATACGATCGTATTGTACACCGGGGCAGAGAAGTGACATCAGCGCGTGCTTCCAAAACACCCGGCTTATTGCGGCGCATACAGTGCGCGTCCCAATACGCCATGTGAACATACCCTTAGACAAGCTTTTTAAAGTGAATTGATGTTTTTTTTTTTTTTGTTTTTTTTTTTTTTTTAGCATTCTGTGTTAACTCTACAGCTCATTTGAGATGGTGATATTATCACATCTTAGAAATTTCTTAACTCCTTAACGTTCACCCACTGACTTTTGACGTCGGCTGGAGCAGGTCGTTCGTCTACAGCGACGTCTTTTGGCGTAGCTGCAGACATCGGAGTTTGCGGCTCCAGGTGCCGCAACTGCGCTGAGATCGGGGCTGGAGTATTCAGCCCTGATCCCAGAGCATCTCCTGCGAGCGTCGGGGAACGGGGGAACCTCCGCACCCTGGTGCTTTAACCCTTAGATTTCGGCGGATCGTCACCACAGCGCAATCAAAGGGTTTCCCTGTTCTGTCTGGTGATCAGAACACCTGGTGACCCAACAGAGCCTGGGGAACGGCTGCACAGTCAGCCCTGGGGACCTAGAGTAGCCCCAGGGCTGTCTGTGTAATAAGCCAGTGACCAGGACAGACTGTGTGCTGTCCTGATCACTGCCTGTGTCAGACTGACACAGATTATACTGTATTAGCATATATGAATATGCTAATACATTACTAAGTGTAAAAAAAAAATAAAAATGTAAAACAGTTCTCCCTTCATGGGATTTTAAAAAAAAAAAAAAGTGTAAAAAAATGAATAAAAAAAAATAATAAAATAAAATAAATATTTAATAAAAAATAATTGTGCATATATTACACACACAAAAAAACTCTACACATATTAGGTATCCACACGACCGTAATAACCTGTAGAATTAATCTAACAAGTTACTAAGTGCGAAATGTGAATGGTGTAAAAAAAAAAAATTCAGCTATTTTTTTTATAAGTCAACTTTAAACTATTCCCCCATAAAGTACAACTCATCTCGAATAAAACGAGGCCTCATACAACTGCGTCATTGAAAAAATAAAAAAGTTACAACTGTTGAAACGCAAGGAGGCAAAAACTAAAAAAATGTTCTGGTCATTCACCACTTTTCAGACCTGGGGCTTATCATCTAATCAGTAGTCTTGGGAGGGCTGGCTTCAGTCGCATTTTATAAAGCATTTCATATAAGATGCATCTTCAGTGAGCTCTGCAGTAAAACCTTTTATTTACCTTACTAATAAATATTTTTTAGACTTCAGTTCCTCTGGAATGGCAGAGAACAAAATGTTGTGGCTGAGGAGACCAGGCTCCCCGAGGAAATCCGAATGACCTGCCACCAGTTTGTGCACTATCACAAAGACCTGTGCATCAGGAACGTTGTCCGGGAAAGAAGGTATTGCCGGGTTACATCAGCTAAAATGTGGGATTGTAGTGATGTAGAATTCATTTCTTTTAGTTGTGTTGTTCTTGTTTACTGGGGATTTGTAATACCAAACATAAGACAAAAAGCATTAGCCAGCTCACCCATCTACAGAAAACGCACGGACCGCTTGGATATCAGCGCAGCTTCTGCATAGGATAATAGAAGAGATGTCCAGGGTTATCCTCCGGTAGTAAAAGAAAAATTTATTGGGGCATACAAGATAAAAAACCTCAACAGGAATAAGAAAAATGTAGTGCTTTTCAGGCGGTGTATGTAGTGGCCCTTAGTTGTAGCACATAGTTGTAATACCACACCATAGAAAACAAAGCTATGTGACCTTATAGATAATGTGGAGGAGTCCCAAAACAATCCAGAGCCAACTGGAAAAAATCTCACTCTGTTAGAACCTCCATATTGCATTCCTTGTGATCATCAGCTTTGTACATGTGTAAGTGTCATGTTTTCTAGTTAACACCTTGCAGATACACAGGAAATGGTTTACACATATTGAAGACAAACCCTTTCCACAGTCAGTATTTTCAACGTTAGTTCAGACCTATTGCACTGCTATATGCAGAAGAGACATAGCTTACTACATAGTTAACAAGATAAGGCTGTAAAAAGACAGACGTCCAACCAGTTCAGCCTATTGCGCTATAAGGGCCGGTTCACACGGCTTATTCAAGCCGTAATTGCGGGACGAATTTCACCCGGAATTACGGCTTGAATAAGGGACGGGGCGGGGGCGCTGCCCGCCGGCCCCATAGAAATGCATTATCCACGGCGCGTATCCCGCCTGGATAATGTGCATGTCACTTTCTCCCCCCTCAGATTCGCCGAGCGGGGAGAGGAGACGGAATCCATAGTTCTCTATGAGAAATGTGGATTACCATAATGGCTGGGACGGATTCCAGCCTTACTGCAGCGCAAATACGGCGCACAATACGGCTGCAATCCGTCCCCAAAATAAGCCGTGTGAACGGCCCTCAATGTGCATTCAGAGGAAGGCGGAAAATCTGATGAGGTAGAAGCCAACTGTCCTCATTTTAGGGAGAAATTCTTTCCTGACTGTAGTCTGTCAATCTGAATAAATCCCTGGATCAACGAAACCTTCTCCAGACTCCTAGTCACTATAGCTTGTTATATTATTGCAGTGTAGAAATGCCGCTTAAAGGGGTGTTCCCACTATAGACTTTGGCATACTGATAGGATATGCCATCAAAGTCTGATAGATGCGTGTCCCAGAGATGTGGAATAGGACCCCAAAAGCGTCAGGTCAGAACGAAGAGTCGATCATGACTCTCCATTCTGTTATATGGGTGCTGTACACACCGCTCACCTATACTCTGAACTTCCGTGTAACAGAATGGAGAGTCCTGCTCAACCTCAACCGACTCTCCAATATGAGCAAGTATGTTTTGGGGGTCCGTTTCCAAGATAGGTGCAGGTGCTTAGAGACTGGACCCGCACCTATAAGGATGCGTCCCCACGGCACAGAACAAATACCGGTCGGTTTATTTGTGTGCCGTGCACACGGCCGCGGGGGGGCGGGGGACTTCTCTACGCGATTAGCGGAGAAAAGCCTTCCCTCTTCACATTCACTTGCTCATATTCCGTCCGAAAACCGGATGGAAGAATGGAAAAGTACAATGTTTTTCGGACCGCCAGCAGTCTGAAAAACTGCCGGCCGGAAAACCCGTGCAGGGGGGACTGCTGCACAGGTTTTCCATAGAGGTCCATGCAAAAGTTTGCGGCCAGTTTTTCCAGACGGTGCAAAACCGCAAACCATCTGAAAAACTGGCTGCTAACCGCTGCCGTGGGGACAAGGCCTAAGACTTTGGTGGCATATCTTAATAATATATATCACAGTGCATGATGGGAACACACCTTTCATATTGTACATTTCCTCCAGAACCCTATCCTTTATTAGCCTGACTAGAGCAGGGTACTGGTGAACTAGTTCAATCCCATCTGTCTACAGCTGGGTGGCTCATTCCTTTGGCTAGTAGGAGATAGCTCTCCCCAGAAGGAAGGAAGAGAATTTGTTTCCATCTTTCCCATAGAGAATTTGCTGAAAATACATCTTTATACACAAACTGTGGCTCTCTTAAATAGGTAGAATAGGTACCACCCTCAGCCATTTAAGGTCCATAGCTGAAAATGGGAGGGGGAGGTGGCGAATTGTTGTTTTCTGCTACAATCGTGGATTTCATACATACACACCAACAAATACTATGTCCGCAGTCAGTTTTGCTTGCATTGTTTTTAGATTCTCACCAGATGTCTTATCTCCGTACAGGGTGACCCCTTGTGGGGGAATGTTTGCTGCACAGATTCTGCCTATATGTATTGACCGTGAAAAGCATTTGTCTCCATCTTTTATTTCAGCCTGATCTTGCTTCATCCCTATTCTTTCTGCCGCATTGTAACCGCGCATGATGTCCTTTGTACTGTCTTTAGAAGCCTGTCTTGTCCTGTTTGTCCTCACCACCATGTGAACCGAGAGTGCACGGCTTTAAGGCATAGTAAAGAAGTGATCATAACGGCAGTCACAGTGTACAGATAAGAGGTTGTCATTTGTAAGGGGCTTAACACATATACAGGCAGTCCCCGGGATATGAACGGGATAGGGACTGTAGGTTTTTTGTTAAGTTGAATTTGTATGTAAGTCGGAAAAGGTACATTTAATAAATGTAACTCCAGCACAAAAGGTTTTTTTTTTTTTAGTTTTGGATAGTGCAGGGAAGAGTTTTTACATTTGTTTTGCTGTCTATGCCCTTATTAAGAGGATTTCATCTCGTATGCTTCTGTGGCATGCTGGAACTTGTCGTTCCACAGCTACCATCTGCTGTGGAACATGGAACTACAAGTGCCAGCATGCCCCATAAGTCTCTAGGGGACGGATGTAAGTCGGAACGGTGTAAGTTGGGGACTGCCTGTATAGACTTTATCACGTCTACAGGAAGCTGTTGGTAGATATAATTTATAGCAATTGTAATATATATTTATTTTAAAGAATAAGTAGCTTTCCCCTAACCTCCCCCTGACGAACAGTGACTGCTTTAATAACTGTACATATTATGTCAATCTAGGAAGCCGTTTGTGACCACCCAATTAAGTTTTACACCTGTTGCACATGCAAAAAGGCCTTGTTCACATCACATTAGTTATGTACAGTTTGTGCATGGAGGAAGCTCTCAATACATACAGTAAATGCATCCATATTGTTGCATCAGCCAAGTAGAGCCAATAGTGTGTCCTTTTGTTTTCTGTTTGGCCAATATCTTTCAGTATACCGCAAAAAAAAGAATAGTCAATGTGATGAGAATAGAGCGTTCCCTAAAAACAGCGTGAGTCATCTACTGCAGATACTGGGACAGGCACCAATAACGATGAACTAACTAGTGCAGTCAGTGGTCTCACAAATACACCCATAGCATGCTGATTGGGACACATCCCTGAGTGGGCATCAAGATATCTCATGTGACCCACACAGACCTCACGCAGAGGTTTTCTGATTATTTTTTTTTTTAAATATAAATAAATGCAAGATTGGCTCTAATTAGGGTATGTTCACATGAAGTATTCCCTGCAAATACAGTAAAATATTTGTCACGTTCAATACTTATCGAGTGCTGTGTAAATGATTTTATGATCATATTTCTTGGCGCGTACTGTACGCCTGTAAAAAGAATTGACCTGACAAATACAAAGAGTAGGAGGCAGAGAGCTTCATTGCATTGAAAGTATGTGCTGGCCTGTGCGTACTTTCAACTGCGCTAATGAAGGCATATTGCAGCACGTGCCTGGATGCACTGCAATACTTCATGTGAACATACCATAAAATACGGAAAAAAAATTACCACTGTTCCAGTGATGATGCTGCCGGCGGTCTCTGCAGCTGTTACATACCATTGCATGACAACACTGTTCAGAAGTGTATGGCTCCGAGCGGTGACGTCAGGCAATGGCATGTGACCGCTGCAGCACTCACGAGCCGACTGTCTGCAGTCAGAAGTAAAAGGAAAAACGTGGAAGGGCACGTCTAAATTGCAATGGACAAAAAAGGACCTAAAAACGTACATAAAACTGTGTTGTTTGTCCACTGCCTGTTAAAAAGCTGCTTTTTGGCAGCGATGCAGAGCAATAGGTTTGCTGTGGATTTCTGCAAAAAAAAAAAACTACCAAATAAAATCTGCCGCTTTACTTAGGCTCCAATAGTAAATTTTCTGCCCTGCTCATTCGTTTTTTGCAACATGTTTCAAAAAACGACCAGCAAATGAAACAAGGAGAAAAAAGATGTTCTGTGGAGACAACAGGACATTTTATACTATACAAGTCTATGGGACTTCTTTTTAGTCATTTTTTCAGCATTTTTTTTAAATGAAAAACGCTGAAAAAAACCAGATGTTTTTGTGTGCAGTGGAGACAGAGCCGAAGACGGCCTGCAGCATCATCACATGAATGAAGGCGAGTGATGAAATAAGTAGAATTTTGCATTATTACATCGGTTTCTTTAACGAGAAAAAAGAGACTCGGACGAGGCTTTAAAGGGCAAAAGTGACTAAACAGGCCCCTTCACTTGTAGAGCCAGTGTGAGTGTCTGGCCCCTCAATTGTTATGAGGATTTATGTGCAGTCACACCCACATGTTATTGCTGGGTAAGGACGGGTTAACACCTAGCAGTCACATCTCGCTGGCGTGATGCAAGTCAGTGAGGTTTTCAGACTGACTTGAGTTCACTTTGATGCAACATTTGCTTGCATGTCAATTAAATTTCACCCGTCAACTATTATTAATTTTTTATTATTATTATTATTATTTATTTTATAGCGCCATTGATTCCAGGGCGCTGTACATTCAGGGGGTTATATACATAACAGAAGTCAAACAATTACAATAGTGACAATCTGTGACAAACGACAGGTACAGAGGAAGAGAGAACCCTGCCCACAAAGGCTTACAATCTACAACTACTGATGATGTAAGTGGCGACACATAATGGGTGTAATTGCGCCCAGCAGTTTAGCGTTTTTTGAAAACATTAGAATAAGCTCTAATTTACAAAGTTTTGTCGAGACGATCACCGTAAAGTACATTGCCATCACCTCCAGTCTGGGACATTAGTTTCTTGACACAACTCCAGCACCAAATATACAGTATTTTTCGGACTTTAAGACGCACCGGACCATAAGACGCACCTATTGTATTTTTCGGACTTTAAGACATACCACCATTTTTCTCCCAAATTTGGGGGGAAAAAGTACATCTTATAGTCTAAAAAATATGGCAGTTCAATGGTCACAGTTTGTGTAGCGTTCTAATTGGCAGCTTCTTAATAAAATTGCCCCACTTGCCCTTCATTGGCCTTTAATATTCTATAACCCTGTGATGATCTCTCCTAACATATGTATGTCATGCTGTCCTATTTCCTCTCTGTTTTTCTTTACCTGCTGACAAATACACAGCGCTGGTACAAGACTTACAGAACATTTGGGTGAATCATTCCTTTGACATGCAGGTGTGGTCCCAGGACATCTGGAGGCATCTTCTGGGGCTCAGATTTGGTGAGCTGGCTTGTTGAGTTTGGACTGGCATCGGATCGTGGGGAAGCAGTAAAATATGGCGAGAGACTGCTGAAAGGAGGCGTCATCCAGCATATCACAGATGAATATGAATTTCGAGATGAAAACCTTTACTACCGTATGTTGAAGACCAAGACCTACCGCAGATGACCCATTTCATTTGGCATCTTTTCCATTATCCAGAAGATCCTACTACTTTCCTTTCATCGTTAAAGCCATATATAAAACACAGTGGCTTCTAAGAGCTGCCTATGCAATACTGCAGAGTGTCGGAAGGATAGACCACGTTCATTTTAATGTTACAAGGAGAGGAATCCCATTACGTTGAATTCCTACCATTGCACAGTAACTGGCTGTTACCTACTGTGTTCCGATTGATTACAATATGCCATATATCTTGTGCCATGTAGTAGAGATTCTTTAGCTTTCATAGATATTGAGATGATCTGCTGTGAAACAACCTACAAGTCTTATACACAGAGATCATCTTGTATTCTTACTCAGGAACAAACCTTGTACTTTAACCTAATTTATTTTTTTTGTGTTTTTTCCCTAAACGCTGACTTGTATTTTGCACGCTTATTTAATACAGAGGTACATTGTTATACAGTTCAAGATTATTATTGCAACCAGCCTTTTAGTAGATTTAGAGGTTTGTCCCATTTTGGTAAAGCCTTTTTCTTCTGTTGGCTCCATCTTTATTCAGCCTCTCGTGATAGGAAAAGCTCATCAGGGCCCCTGTATTAGTTACGTGGCACAAAACGGTGTAAATATGTCCGTGTGCCAGGTTTATGAACATAGGCACCAAATACGAAATTAATTTTGCTCTTCCCCTGAGAAACGAGACTAAAAATGTTTTGAATATTTTATTTTATTTATTTATTTTTTTTTTTTTAAGGTTGGTGGGCCCCCTTCACATACCTTTTTCTCAGCATTTTAAAGCATTATTTTGAAAGTTTTTACATTTGGGGATTTGGGGTTTAAGTGGTTTTTAGCAGTCAATTTAAAAAAAAAAAAAACTTGTTTTAGTTCTCTCCCTGAAACCTTATGGGGAAGACTATAGAGAATATGTTACTAAGGCTGAGATCACAATTCATGCTGGGAGTCTGTCTTATACCATGAAAAAAGGTATACCCCTACGAATACAGTGACAGAGTCCCGGCTAGCCCATAGACATTTTACAAATAGAGCAAATGTAGTCCAAGTAGGACTATGTTTGTTCTATTGAAGTCTATGGCTCGGCCATGGCTCTGTCATGGTATCTGCTACCTTTTTTTCAAGGAATCCCAGTGGTCTAGTGAATAACAAAGCGTGAACCCAGCCTAAAAACACCAGTCCTGTCATAAATAGGTTTCAGATTCATGGACATTGGAATTAAAATATTAGTGTTACTAACAAAAATCATTAAGGAGAAAACGATCACAACAATTATGTGAAAAAAGGTTCCCAAAGGCGCTCACACTTGGAATTGAAATAGAGATAAGAAACCTCTAAACCAACTTAGAAATCATTAGTTGGTTTATTGGAATATAGATTAAAATACAATTTTTGCAACGCGTTTCTGGGAGTATGTTCTCCGCTTCATCGGGCATCAAAATCATTGGTACATGAGCCCAACAAAACCTTACAGCACATACACACCTGGACAAAATTGGTGGTACCCTACTGTAAAAGAAAGAAAAACCCACGTTGATCACTGAAATTACTTGAACCAGACAAAAGTAATACGTTTACATTTACTGAAAATCACCTACTAAAAATCAGAGATTGCTTTTAAATTGTGGTGCAATGAAAAAAAAAAACAAAAAACTAATGACACTGGCATGGACTCAAATAATACTACCCTTAATATTTTGTTGTACAATCTTTTGAGGTAATCACTGGAAACAAATGGTTTCTGTAACTCTCAATGAGACTTCTACATCTGTCCACGAGTATTTTGTCCCACTGCTTGTGAACAAAGTGCTCCAGCTGGCTCAGGTGTGATAGTGCCTTCTCCAAACTGCAGGTTTCAGCTCTTTTAACAGATGTTCAATAGGACTTAGGTCAGGGCTTGTAGAAGGCTACTTTAGAATAGCCCACTGCTTTGCTTCTAGCCATTCTTGGATGTTTTTAGATATTTTGGGTCATTATTCAGTTGGAGGAGCCATGACGTTTGACTGAGCCCAAGCTTTCTGACACTGGGCAGATACTCACTCCAAAATGTCTTGATAGTCTTGTGATTTAATTGTACCCTGCACAGATTCAAGATGCCAGATGCAGCAAAGCAGCCCCAAAACTTAACTGAGCCTCCTCCATGTTTCACAATAGGTAAAATGTTCTTGTATTTGTAGGTTTCATTTTTGTCTGTGAACATGGAACTAATGTGACTTGCCAACAAGCTCAAGTTTTGTCTGTCCAAAGGACATTTTCCCAGAAGCTTTGTGGCTTGTCAGTATCCATTATGGTATCTCGCTTTTTTAGGATTTTTTTCAACAGTGGTTTTCCCCCTCGGTCATCTTTCATTAAGTCCCCTTTTACAAATGCAGTGACACATTTTATGATCTACTGATACTGATGTATCTTGACCTTGGGGTTCAGATCTAATGTCTTAGGAAGTTGTTCTGGACTCTTTAGTTAGCATTCATATTATACGCCTCTTTAATTTGTCATCAATTTTCATCTTCAGGACTTCACTGAATAATATGTTCAACTATAGTGTAGTAACAGGAACATTAAGTTAGTTATATGAAAAAGTTTGGGCACCCCTATTAATCTTAATCATTTTTAGTTCTAAATATTTGGGTGTTTGCAACAGCCATTTCAATTTGATATATCTAATAACTGATGGGAAAACATAATATTTCCGGATTGAAAGGGGGTTTTTTTTTACTAACACAAAATGTTGCAATATGCATTAAACCAAAATTTGGACCGGTGCAAAAGTTTTGGGCACCCAACAGAAAAGTGACATTAATATTTAGTAGACCCTCCTTTTGCAAAAAAGTCTCTAGTCGCTTCCTGTAGCTTTTAATCAGTTCCTAGATACTGGATGAAGGTATTTTTGACCATTCCTCTTTACAAAACAATTCAAGTTCAGTTAAGTTTGATGGTCGCAGAGCATGGACAGCCCGCTTCAAAGTATCCAAGATGTTCAATGATATTTAGGTCTGGGACTGGGATGGCCATTCCAGAACATTGTAATTGTTCCTCTGCAAAGAAAAGCCTGAGTTGATTTGGAGCTGTGTTTGGGATCATTGTCTTTTGAAATATCCATCCCGGCGTAACTTCAAATTCATCAATGATTCCTGTACATTATTCTGAAGAATCTGCTGATACTGAGTTGAATCCAGGCCACCCTCAAATTTAACAAGTTGCCCGGTGCTGGTATTGCCCACACAGCCCCAAAGCATGATGGAACCTTTCCACCAAGTGGGTAGCAAGTGTTTTTCTTGGAATGCTGTTTTTTTTGGGGACCCCTTTGCAAAACCCCTTTTTTGTATAAACCAAAAAACTCAATTTTGGTTTCATGGGTCCCCCAGGCCTTCTTCCAAAATAAAGCTGGCTTTTTCCAAAAATGTTTTTTTGCAAATTTTTTCAGGGGACTCGGTTTGTGGCGTGCTTCGAAACTCCCTTCTTTCGCATAAACTCTCCCATACAGCTTCCCCTTTGGGTGCAAAAGTGTGCTGTATTGTTGACCAAAATTGCACAGTGACCCCATCTGCGCAAGATGATGCAAAAAGCTCTTTGGAGGTGGTCTGTGGTTTGGGTCCTTGACTGTTCTCACCATTCTTTTTTTCTGCCTTTCTGTTTATTTTTCTTTTGGCCTGCCACTTCTGGTTTAAAACAAAAAAACTGTCCCTGTGGTCTTCCTTTTCCCTTCTATTTTTCCCCCACAGTGGAAAACTGACAGGTTAAATTTTTGAGACAACTTTTTGTATCCTTCCCTTTGGAAAAAATAGGGTTGAACAATTTTTGGGTTTTCAGATCATTTGAGATTTGGGTTTTGAGGGCCGGGATGCCACTTTTCCCACGGAGTTTAAAAATTAGGAGAAAATTTGAAATTTGGGCCCACCTTAAATACCTTTTTCTCATTTTGGGGATACACCTGGCTATGAAGTTCAAAGCTCAGTGAGGTTAAAAAACCCAATTGTTGTGCTTCAGAAAGTCATTTAAAAAAGTAGTTGGGAGTATTCAAATAAATAAAATGATAAAGGGTACCAAATTTTTGCACCAGTAAAAATTTGGGTTTTAAAATGCATATTGCACTTTTTTTGGGGTTTTGTACAAAAAACCCTATTTCTATCCAAAAATTTTAACTTTTGTCCAAAGTTATTAGATATTTAAAATTTGAAAGGGGCTTTTTGCAAACACCCAAATATTTAAAAACTAAAAAGGGTTAAGTTTAAATAGGGGTCCCCAAACTTTTTCTTTAGGGCCCTGTTTTTGGGAAAAGGTTTTACGGCCTTTATGTTAACATTGTTTGTTATAATTTTTTTTTTCTATTACCCTTAGAAAAACCCCCCTCTTAGCTTTTTTTTGGTCCATGTTCCCGTTTTGGTACGAAAACCATGTTTCCCAAAAAACAGCATAGCGCTATTTTTTTCCTTTAGCTGGGCAGGGGGGGGGGGGGGAAAAACTTATTAAAAATTTTGGGAAAACCCACTTTTGTTTCAAAATTCATCACACACTTTTTTTAAACTTTGGCCCTGATGGTAAAATTATTTTCAATTTTTTTTCTAGGGTTACCATCATTTTCGTCCAGGCCAGTTCCATTTTATTTTTTTTTTTGGGGGTTGAGCCATAATTCAAACACAATTTTAATTTTTTTTGGGTTTTTTTTTTTTTTTTTTTTTTTTTAAATTTTTAAACTTTTTTGGGATTTTCAAAAAATAAAAAAGAAAAAACATTTATAGTAAACAAGCATGTTGCTACCAATATGAGAGGACCCAAAGTCTTTAAAAAAGGTTTCATAAGGAAGTTTAAAAGAAACACACTTGTAAAATTTGTAGAATGTAGGACCCTTCAGGGGATGTGTTAAGGGTTCTTGTGGTCCCCAACCGGTGGATGTCTAGGGAAAAAAGAAAGGGTGAGACTAATAATCGGGGGAAAATGGGTGAGGGCCCAAAAGGGCGTGAAAGGAGTGCCCTTAAACCCCCTTTTCGCTTTTGGGAAAAAAACAAAGAGGGGGGGGGCAAGGGAAAAGAGGAGAAAAAAAAGGGGGGGGGGGGGGGAGGGGAAAAAAAAAAAAAAAAAAAAAAAAAAACGAAAATTCTCTCAGTCCCGCCCCCCACCCGCACCCCCCGCGACGACCCCCCCCCCGCCCAAAGTCCACCCCCATGTGGGGGAATATAGGTGCGAAGGGACTCAAGGGGTTTTAAAGAGTTAAGGCTCTGAATTTGTGGAAGTTTGGTATTCCTTTCCGGGGTTTCCCCCAAAAGCCCGCAAGAACTTGGTTTTTTTTGCCCCGTCTTACCCCAAAGCTCCTCCATGGGGTTTGAGTGTGTGCAACTCATCAAACCCAATCTGCCGGGGAAATGGGGGAGAGGTAGACTTCCATTTACGTGGGATGACGGGCCCCTTACCCGCCGGGGGTTTTAAATCCCTTTGGTGAGAGATTTCTTATAGGCCGGGAAACAGGGGAGAGGGAAACATGAACAAAAAGGACCGCTTCGGGCCCGTATGGGATAAGGGGGTGCCAGTGAAAGTCTCTGATTGCCAGTGAGAATCCCCAAAACCAGAATGGTTGATTTTATGCACACCCCCACCCGATATGTGAAATGTGCCCCCCTCTGACCCCCCGGGGAAATTTTTTGGTAAAGGGCGTTTGGGCCACCATTTTTTGTAAAAAAGGCCCCGGTCCCCTTTGTACCCATCTAGAAAAATATTTTAAGCTAGTCTCTTGGGCTTTACATGCCATGACGGCCTTAGGGGTCAGAAAAAAAACATTTGTCCCCATTGGTAAATCGGTAAAAGGTTTTGTTCAGCTTCTCCCCCAGGACCGGCAATAAGGGGGGAAAAACCGGCATCTTTGGGACCCAAAAAAGCAGGTGGTAGAGGATTGAGAGCAAATGACGCGGGGGGAGAAGTTTGTAGGCACAGGGGGTTAAAAGGGAAAAGTAGGGCAGGGCCAAAAGTTAGTGTTGTGCGGTGTGGAGGGGGAGAAAAGTGCGTGAGTTTGGGGTATATTCGAAAAAATTTAACGCTTCAGCGCCAGGTGGGGTTGAGCTATGTTTTCCGTTTTAGGGGGGGAGACGCCCCCTGGAAATCAGACATAAACCTGTAATGGGGGCGAGTTTTTTTTTAAACCCCAAAAGAAGGTGGCTGATGACCTTCCGGGGGGAAGAGCGGGTTGTCTGTGAGGGGGGGTTAGAGGGGCCTGCAGGTTTGAAGTGGGTGATTTTGGGGGTTTTATTTTCCGCAGAGAAACCAAAGGGTCTGTAGGGTGGGAAAGGAAAGGGTTTTGGGTTTTTCCGGAACCCAAAGAGCTCGGCTCCCAAAGGGGGAAAAGGGGCCCAAAACGACAGGGGGGGTGAGATTTTTGAGAAATTTTAAACCCAAAATTTGGCCGGGGGTTGGATGTATTAGGTAAATGAATCGGGGTTTAGGCGAACCCAAAGGGAAACACCCTTTCGTCGGGTTTAGACTCCTCCCCCCCTGCCCTTTGGGGCCCTGCAAAAACCCGGCTTATTGAGTCTGGGGGGGGGCCTGGAGGGCCAGATAAAACCCGGGAAAAACCTTTTACGGAGCTGTTGCCAAAAGGAGGCGGGGAGTGGGAGGGGCACTGTTTGAAATTGGGTTTAGGGGGAGCTTGGGGGAGAGGCCCTTTTTTAGGACTTTGGGATCCCTCCAAAACCCAAGGAGAAGGCCTTGGATTTCCAAGTTTGGGATTTGGGGGCAAATTTGGGGGAGAGGAGAGGAGGAAAATTTTAGTTCAAAAAAACTGGTTAAGGTCGAGGGAAATTTTTTTGTCCCAAAAATAGGAAATTGCACCGGGGGGGGCCAGGAGAAAGGAAGGAGTTTTTGGGGTGGTTATAGCCGGGGGGGGGGAGAGGATTTTTAGGGCTTCAGATTGGAAAATGTTGTTCTTGTAGTTAGACCAGGTGCAAAAACCGCCTCAATTCAGCCCTCAGGGGAAGGCAAAAGGAAATTTGGGGGTTTTGGGAAAATTAGTTTAAAAAAAGATCGTCTCCCGAACGCGGAGATTTAAATTTTCTTGTTTCCGAATGTAACTCCCCTAATGCCCGGATTGGAAAGGTTTCGAGCCAAAAGGCCCCGCCTTTAATGAGGACATATATTATGGGCGTGGAAGGGCAGCCTTAAAGGTGTGCCATTAGGGGAGGGAAAAAAAGCTTTAAAAAAGGGGAGCCCGTTAACTTTAACTTGGGCCGAAGGGGGTGATAAAAATCCCAAAATTTTTGGAAGGGGAAGACGGGGCCCTAGACCTATGTGAGCAAGGTTTGAGAAAGGCCCCAGCCCAGGGAGATACGGTAAAAACCCTTTTCTCGGCGTCTAAAAAGGATAAATTAATGGGGTTTATGAATCGGGGCATGGGGAAAAAAGGCCCAAAGGGTCTTTAAGTTTTTTTCCCCCTGGCCTCTCTCCCGGGCAAAAAACGCCCTGACCCGGTTTGTTATCAATCCGGGGGGGAGATAGAGGGTTGATTTCTTTTGGCCAGCATTTTCGCATAGTTTTCTTAAGGTAAAAATTTTAAAAGTAGCAAAAAATGGGGCCGATAGCTGCCCCCAAAGTTGGGGGTTTTTTCCCTTTTTTTGGGGGAAATGGGAAAAGTGTGCCGGGAAAGGGGGCCCCCAGGGGGAAATGTTTATGAGGATGAAAAAGTCATTAAATGCGTCTAAAAGGGGGGCAGAAAACCTATGGGGGCAGGGCATTGGAAAAAATTTTGGCCGAGTAAACGTCGGGCCCGGGTTTTACCTCCCGGTTGGTCACCCATAACCGAAACCCCAATTCCTCGGAGGAGAATGGGAGTTCTAAGCTCCCGGATTGCTTCCCGAGGAAGGGAGGGAGGAGAGTAGGGGGGGGAGAAAGAGCCCGAGAAGGGCTTTTTAGGGGCTTTGGGAAAATTTTTTATGTCTTGAAAAGAACGACTTGAACGCTCCTTCAAGTCTGGTGGGTATGGACAAGGTTCCCATCTGGGTTTTTTAAACCAAAGGGTTTAAGGAAAAAGAGAATCCTCTCCCTCGGTTTGCCCCAGCCCCGAGGCGGCCCCTTTTGTCACCCCCCGGGTATAGAACGAGGGTGCGACACGACTGGGGTAATAAGACCCCAAGGAAAACTTCCCAAAAGGGGGTTTTCGCCTTCCCGTGTGCCCTCTGCAAAGGGCCTTCAAAATTGAAGGGATAGGTTGGGGTTTTTGCAATTTAAATTCCCGAGAGGAATTTTCTGTAGGGCCATGATAAAGAGTGAGTTCTCGCTTTTTTTAACCTTCTCCGTGTTTGATGAGCACCCCCGGAGCACGCAAATTTGAGTGCTTCCCCTTTATAAATGGGGGCCCCGTGTATCTTTTGGGGGTGGGGGGTCTGACAAAGTTTTTAAATGTTGAAATTTAAATTCCCCCTGTACAGGGGGACATCAGAGACAAGGAATCGTTCAGTCTCCCGGGGGTTTTAGTTTTGGGGTTTGATATGGAGGGGGCCAAGAAAAACAGAATACGGGGGGGTGATCTGATAAAAAAAATGTTACCTATTGGGGAGGGGTCGTAGCCAGGGAAAGGGGGATTATGTTGAAATAAAATGTGGTCCCAAAACGGCCCATATGTACCGTTGGGGTTTGAGGGAAAAGGTATAGTCCTTGGTAGTGGGGTGTTGCAAAAATTTCCAACCGTTTACTTTGTTGATACTGAAAAGGGCCTTTTTTTTTCATTTTTTAAAGGAAAAGTAGGGGAGGGGGGGCTTACCGTGGATTTTTTCCAATGTCGGGGGTTTGAGTTAAAAATTTGGGTCCCCACAGAGGAGCACCGTGGGCCTTTTAAAGAGGGGGAAATTTTTTCCGAAAATGTTTTGAGGTAAAAGGGGACCCGACCTTGGTTTTTGGGGCGGGGAAGTGTTAATAATCGTTTAAAAATTTTGGGCCATTAACAGAAATATTAGGAAAAAAATATCTGGTTCTGCTTTTAAAATGCAATCCAAAGGGCCTGGTTGGGGAGGGGGTTTGTGTATGCATCGCTACAAAAAGCGTTTTTGGGAAAGAGAACAATAGCAAAATGGCCCCCGGGTTTTGAACCTGTCTTTGAGGCGGGATGTGACTTTTTTTGAAAATTTTGTCTCTTGGAGCATAGGGAAAGGGGGGAGTTTTTTGGTGGTGAAAGTGGCGTAGGATATGCGGGTCTTTATTGGTGAGTTGAGACCCCTTTGCATTAAAGGAGGCTTAAAGTTAAACTTTTCCCAAAAGGTTAGGCTGTCATTTGAGCGACCGGGAGGGGCGCCGGCCCCCGACGAGGGGGAGGAGGGGGGCCGGGGAGAGACGCAAAAGGGGAAAAGGGAGAGGAAGAGAAAAAAAAAAAAAAAAAAAAAGGGGGGGGGGGGGGAAAAAAAACAAAGGGGATTTTGGGGAAAAGGAAGGGGGGGACAAGGGTGTTACCATCACCCCTAGCACTAGGAAAAGGGGAGACATCCCGCCCAAAAAGGGGGGCACTGAGGGCCCACAAACAGGTCAGGGGGGGAGTCCCCTAAACCCATTGGGGGAACGGGAAGGGACCAAACAAGAAAGGGGTCCCAACTTGGGAAATTATTTTAAAAAAGAAAAGAAACCCGGTAAACATCTGTAGCTTTTAGGGGACTTATAAACATGGGCATAGGGGAGTCTTCAAATGTGGGTAGAACGCTATGGGTGGGGTCCCTTTTCCCCAAGTGACAGGTTTTGACCCCGGGGATATGGGGTTTTTTTCGAAAACAACAGACTTTAAAAAATTTCCCGAGGAGGAGGTGGGCCCTTGGGGGGGGCCCCGTAGAGGTGGTGGGGGTGTCCATCCGGCTGCGCCCCCGAAATTTGGTTCTTCTTGGGGGGAGGCCTTCTTTCCCGGTTCGCCGAGCCCTCTTTTGGGGGGTTGGATCTGTTAAAAAAATTTTGGGAAACGGGGGATGACAAGACGGGGCCCTTCCGGGAAGGGGGGATGTTCTGGATTTGGAGGGCCTGCAAAAAGGAAGGAATTTTCCTCGGGGAGGGCCGTTTATGGAGAGTGGGCTGAAACCCCCCATGGGGGATGAGGGGCAAATGGGTTTCCCCCAAACCTTTTAAGTGGGTGTTCTTCTCCTTCAGGATGGCGAGCGAGGGTTTTTAAACATGGCTCTCTGGGGTAAGGTATGACGTGGAGATCCCGAAGGATTTGGAGGGTTGCCCCTTTGTAGGAAAACTGACGTCGGTTTCTGGTTTGTGGAGGTCTCCCCTTTAGACCGTAGTAGTGGATCCGACATATAAATTCTTGGGGGTTTAAAGGGGGGATCGGCTCGGCGGTTGAGGGGTCTATGGGGGGCCCCATCGTTTTCTATATATGTTTGGGCGGTGGGGCTTTTCTAGAAGATTGTTTTAAGGGTTTCGGTTAAAAAAAACGAAGAGGTCGTAGGTGGGAAATGACTCCGGAAGTCCCCTTTTTCGTGGTTGTTTCTTTTTTAAATTTTTTTTTTTTGGGTTTTTGAATTTGTCTAGATGTGTTTTTGGGGGGAACAGTTGCCCGGGGGGGTGTTGTTTGGAGTGCTTTGGAGGGACGTCACCCAGGAGGAGGTATTGTCCCGAGCTTGGGGGAAAAAGGAGGCCAAATCTGGTGGTCAAAATGCGAAAGCTCAGAGCGGAAGGGGGTGAAAATTTTTGCTTGCATTGAAACAAAAAGTTGGCGAGGAGGGGGGGAGATATCCGCTTTTTAGTGGGTTTAGTTATTTTTCAGGAAACCCTACGTGAGGGTTTAGCGTCTTCTAGGGGTGGGTTAGAGGGAAAAGGGGGAAAGCCGTGGATAGGAGGCTTTTAGAGGCCTGGGAGTTTGGGCCCTTTTTCAGGGGGGGGGGGCGGGGGCAGGGGTATGGGGGAGCCCAAATTTGGGATTTTCTGGCTAAGGGGGAGTTGAGTTGACCAAAGGGGTTGCCTGGGGTTGAGATGGCACAAAAAGGAAACAAAGGTATAATGATGGGAGCATTGGGCGGGGGGGGTTTTTAAAGGTTTCCCCGAGTGAGGGTTGGTGGGGTCACTGTCCCACCGGGGGGAGCCGGTGGACCATTTGGGGGAGAGTTCCCGGGGGCGCTAACCCCCGGGGGATTGCAGTAAGCTTGCGTGGCGGACGTAATATATGGGCCCTGTGCTGGGGGCTGGTGGGGGGCCCCTGGCAGAGAAAAATCTCAAGAGTAGGCGGGTGCACCTTGCCCCACCCCCCAAGGGAGCATTGTAAATTTTGGGGGCATATAGTCCGGGCTATGCTGTTGGGGGAAAAAGGGCTTTTAGGGAGGTGTAGGCCTGTTGGGTCCTTGGTGCAAACCCGGAGGGAGGCATAGGGGTTTAGGGGGGACATTTGTGTCCATTTTTGGCCCTAATGGGGGGGGGCCGCCCTCTTTTCTTATCCCCCCCCCATTCCCGTTTTAGGGGGATGTGTGGGGAGTAAGTGGAGTCTCTGATTTAGAAACTTGAGGCCGCTGGGAGGTATTTGGGGATGGAGGGGCCCTGCCTTTATGTTCCCTGGCCTTTTCCCGGGGGGCTCCCATAAGTGACACTGAGCTCGATGGGGAGGGACGGTATGACGATTTCGGGGGGCCATGGGAGGGTCCCGAAAAACCCTCCCCGCATTTCCTGTTCCCCGGCCCAGGCAGCCGGGGGGTGTTTCGGTTTCCCGGGAGTTTCCGTGCAAAGGGGGGAACCGTGCAGCAGCCCCCTACGGGGGAGGGAAACGCTTCCCCTGCCGTGGGGGGAAAGGGGCGCCGAATTTTTGGGGTGGGGGGGGGGACCCCGGGACACGTGATTTCCGGGGGTTGCGGGGGCCTCCAGAGGTTTTTGGGGGGTGTTGGGGCGCGAGGGCTGCCGCCCCGGGGGCCCGGGCAGGCGATGCCCCCCAGAAGGCCCGGGGGGGGAAAAGGGGGGGGAAAACGCCCGCATCCAGCCGGGGGAGACCCTGATGGGGCATCCAGGGGGGCCCGGGCCCACGCCTCTGGAAAACCCTCGGCCGAATTTTCCGGTAAGCTGAGGGTCAGGGGGGGATGTCGGGGGTGTCCGGAAACGCTTCTTGTGCGGCTTGCTTAGCCGGGGGTTTCCCCTCGGAAAGGGAAACTGGTGGGTTGGGGTCCCCTCCCGGTGCCGGGGGCCCCGGCGGCCATTTTGGGCCCCCTTGCGCGGGCCGGGGTTATCCAATTTAGGGGCCCATAACGGCCAAAAATATTTAGTATTTCGCCCCCCGGGGAAAAAAGGGGGCGGGTTGGGCAGGTTTTCCCTGCTTTTTGCCCCCTTTTGGGCCCCCCTTGGGTGTGATTTAGGGCCCGGTATAAAGCTGTAAGCTGGAGGGGGAGCAAAGGAGCACACGTTTTTCACTTTGCCCTGCCCAGCCCCGGCCCCCCCTTATTATGCTTTTAATAGTTTTAAGTTTAAACAGTGGGCTTTTTCTGGAAAAGAAAACCCCCTACAGCTATTTTTTTTTTGTTTCTTCTTAAATTCTCTTTATATTGGCATTTTCTTTAAAGGAGTTTTCCCCCAAAAGGGTTTCAAAGAATGCATGAAAGGAAAATTTTCCGTCATTCCTGGTTTTTAGATAATTTGCATAAGCCCCTGTTGTAGGCTTGTTGTGCTTTCAGATGTAATTTGATTAGTTCTCAAAAAAATCACGGGACTTCTTATTGATCCCCAAAAAAAAAGGGGGCCCAATTACAGAGCTGTTTTCTTGGATAAAAACAAACTTTTTTTCTGTCTGGCCCGGGACAAGGGGCCTGACTGACATGGGTGACTGTGTGATGGGCTCCCCTCTTGTTATCTCAAATTTAACAAACAGCCCCGGGGGAGATTTGTTTCAGGTCGGTTCTGAGGGAACTTTAAATAGCCAATTTGGGGGTAATAAATTTTACTTTTTTTCTTTTGGGAAAAAAAGGGGGGAAAAAGCAATAATTTGGAAATGTTTTATTTTTTTGTTCCCTTTCAATTTTTGAAAAATTTTCTTTGTGCGAGGGCAAACCCCCTTTTAAAAAAGCATGCCAAACCCCTTAGAAGATTGTTTTTCACCGCTATTATACATGGTTTATCTCTTATATGGCTTTACCATAATTAAAATACAAAGACTTGAAATACTTACTTGCTAGAAGACATATAGTATTTGTGTTCAGTGCCATTCTTTGATATTTAATAAATTCTGTCCATACAAGTATTTCCTGAATGCCCTGCCTTGGAATCTTTAGATTATGCTATTGCTAAGAAGCCATCTGAAGCACCCTATACTACTGACTATGTTCCCTTTAACTCAGGGAAAGCTGTGTTACCAGACAAAATTCTAATGCCCTTCTTACCTATTTTTTAGGACCTATCCTAAAATTCTTATATGTATATATAAGGGTGGAAGATAATGAAGTATTTATTATAATGCAATTCCTAAAAGGGAAGTAAAGATATTCTTTACTAATTATCCTCATATTTAATACACTGAGAATTTAAGCTATGACAAAAGGATTGCCTAAGCGTTGAAAAAATACCTGTTTATTATCTGAATCAAATACAGTAGTGCTGCTTTTTTCTTTAAAAAATTTTTTTTTAAAAAAACCATGAAGACAACCCCCATCGATATGCCCTGTTTGTCTATAGACCTTATCGGAGGTTGTTTTTTTTTTTTTTTTTTCTTGAGATGCCCATTTGCGAGCCCCCCCTTCTGTATGAACATAAATTCTATTTAAACGGCCATCATCTCTGGCTAAATGTAACTTACCTACAAGATAACTGTTGATTGACGGGGGTTAGGGAGGCTGGACCACTTGCGATCAGCTTCTAGTTACGGACATAAAACTTGTCCTTATAGTGGTAAAGCTGAGGGTGGAGCAATAGCCAAAGTGTGGTCATCATGTTTCTTTTACTTAGAGATGCGAGTTTTGTAAAATAGCAGTCTGTTACTGCTGGCATATACTGACTAAATGAAAGGTGACAACCAATATACCAGAAGAGAAAAATTAGTAATGGGACCCAATGCTTATTGGACATGGACTTTAAGATGATCATGCTGGGCCACCACTCCTATGGCTTCATGACATTGGAACCTATGAGTTGGTTTACAAATAACATGTCAGGTCAAGTTGGCAGCCATGTATGTCAATGCAGCCCCAACCTAGTAGCGACATGATTATACATTCAGCCATTGAATCCACTTGGAAGCATGTTTTATCAGGATTTGCATGGTAAGCTACAGCTGTAATTGTCAAGCTATAGCTCTAAACCAACAACTCCCAGCATGTCTTAAACAGCCAGAGGCCTATATATGTCAGTTTTTTGTAAATACAAGCACTTAAAGGCCCTTAGATATACTAAACGTTGTATACATTAGAACCCTAACTTTGTGTTTTAAAAAAAAAAAAATTTAAAAAAATTCCCCAACTAATACCGGCGCCACTTTTGTCCATTAGCCTTAGTTGCTATTGCAGCTCACACCCATTCACTTTTAAAGGGATTGTCCATTATTTAAAAGGCTATGCTGGTCAAAGGGTGGTTAGGGATGCTCCCCGCCGATAACTTCTATGTTCCTGGGTCACCTTACACTGCTGCCAGTCACTGGCTTAAAGGGGTTTTGCCACGATCTAATGTTGATGTGGGATCCTCCAAAATGGGTATTTAATCACTTTTCTAAATATATGTAATTAAAAAAAGTGTAGCCTGTGAGAGCTGCAGCCTTGCTTACATGCCCTTAGTTTCCTGTTTACATTAGCTATGACCAGGAGCTGATCTGGCTGCACTGCACGTTGTTTGCACTTCTTTTCTGATGGCAGGGCACATGAGGGGACAGGGAGAACAGAGCCTGTGTCTGCTGTATAGAGAATCTGCTGGTTGTAATGTAATTATCTGAGTAAACATGCAGACTCTCCCTGCTCGATCCTTCTTCCAACACCCCACCCCAGCCTGGAGAAGTTCATGAATGCTGCCTACTTGGATCTCCTCTTCTCTCTGGAGCAGATAAGAGGGAGAAAACAAAACCTGTAGAGCTTGTGCACAATACAGTTATCCTCTGTGGTTTGGCCAAACAATGTTTGCTCAACTACGACGACTGAATATCAGCCTCGGTAGTGTGAATGGGAGGTGGTGCAATGACATCATGGAGGATGCCCTAACTGCTGCCTGTGTCAAACTGACACAGATTGTAATGCATTAGCTGATTCATGGATGCCAATACATTACCATGTGTAAAAAAAAAAAAAAAAAAGTATAATAGTTATCCCTTAATAGGATTTAAAAAAAAGTGTGGGAAAAATAAAAATTTAATGAAACTATTGTCCATACATTACACGACCATAATAACCTGTAGAATTCATGTAACAGATTATTTAATGTGAATGATGTAAAAAACAAAAAGCAATTGAAAAAAATTCTGCGGTAATATGTATGTAAACTCAAACTATGCCCCCAAGAGATACAAATTCTCCTGCTTAAAACAAGTCCCCGTACATCTACGTTACTAAAAAATGAAAAAGTTACGACTGTTGAAACGCAGGGAGGCAAAATCTACAAGATTCTGCTGGTCAGTAAGTCCTTTTCAGGCCTGGGGTTAAAGCCTTCTCTTAGCAATGTCCCTCTAACGGGCTTAGCTAGCAATAGCAGAGCTAAAATATCAGTCACCCCTGTAGATTCGCGCACAGGAAGTGGGAGTCTGAAGCTGGCTGTGAAGTGCAGGCTCTGAAACAGCATGGTGAGAACACCCCTTTACCTATGCAATATATTTAATCATATTTTCCTCTAAATACAGACGTAATGGACATTGCTACATTCTCGGCACTAACTGGAAACTACTAAATTAGTAAATGGCACAACCCCTACTGTAGGACTAATGGGTTGTATACATTTGGATTATTTTCCATACCATTTACATTAATAGGAATTTTGTACCTGGGATCATGACGCGGCCTGCAGGTTAATGTTTTTGCTGTTTACATAACTGACATCAGCGTTGTAAGAAAATTGTGTATTCACTAATCCAGCTTGTGGTTCTAAGTACAAATGGAGTAATTTAATTTGCATTTTGTATTAAATAAAATTCATGTGTCACACAATTGTCTGCTTGTGATTTAACCATTTGTTATGGCTAAATAAAGGAATTAATTGGCTGTGGTAACTGGAAGTAAAGAACAGGACACATACTAAGGTCAGAGTAAAGCAACTTGTAGCTAAAATGAGCATAAAAGAAAAAGTTTGAAGTTCTAACTCGTTAAGTGAACTGGTTAGGCGGTTTCTGCTGCTATATATAAGAAGCAGGATAGGACAGAGGGAGAGAAGCTGAGCTCTATGATATATAGGTTTATATCAGAGGGAGAGAAGCTGAGCTCTGTGATATATAGGGTTATATGATAGAGGAGAGAAGCTGCACTCTATGATATATAGGGTTATATGATGGAGAGAAGCTGAGCTCTGTGATATATAGGGTTATATGATGGAGAGAAGCTGAGCTCTGTGATATATAGGGTTATATGATAGAGGAGAGAAGCTGCGCTCTATGATATAAACCTATATATCAGTTGAAGCAGGATTTCTAAGTAAAAAGCAAAGTAAATTCTGAAAGGACTCCAAGTAGAGACAGCGAAATTCCTACTTACCCCGTCCACACAATGACTGACATTTTGCTCTGCACATGCACTCGGGGCTGGAACGACAGGTAGGCAACTGCCTAGGGTGCCATTTCTTCCCAGGCAGAAAAGAGGGCATAAAGAGGTATGGAGTGTACTGAATTTTCCATAGAGGGGTGCTATATGCCTTATTTGCTTAGGGCACCAGAATACCCTCTTCCAGTCCTGTACACACAGCTTTCCCTGTATGTGTGTGTGCAGAGCAAAATGTCAGTCACTGTCAGGGTAAGCACAATTTTCACTGTCGCTTCAGTCAGGATTTGCTCTTTTCAAGTCAGAAATCTTACTTTAAATCATACAAATTTACATATGACTGTGCTCAGCTTCTCTCCCTCTATCTTAAAGGGGTTGTCTCACTACAAGGATTGCTTTTTATGTTAAAGATCTTGCAAAAATAAGTCCCTATGCAATACATGTCCATTAACAGTATCCTATCTATTTTTAGATATCCCCTCTTGTATGGGCTGCATCAACTCCTCAGGTCGCTATAGCTACAGACCTTTTCGATCTCTCCTGATAGGCGGCCAGCGCTGGTTGTTATAGCTACAGACCTGGCTTCTACTGCAGCCTAGTGGAAGTCAGTAAACACACCCCTGAATTCAAAGTGAAACCAAGAAAACAGGACTGAGCGAAGATTAATCAATGTAGTGAGGCAACCCCTTTAAGAAAGTAGCATTAACCATTTCACAAGTTCACTTTAAAAGTGATCCAAATCGCAGTAGAAGGAAGACTTTTCTATAACCATTCATGGCACATGGGCTATGTAACCTATGCTTATGGAGGAGCTCGCTGTGAACTCCACAGAATTTAGATACAAAAGGGGGACATGTCTGAAAACTGTCTTGGTCTAAGACTTTTCTTGTTGCCCATAGCAACCAATCAGAGCACTCCTTTCATTTTTCAGAGCTCTATATGAAGTGAAAGGGTAATGCTGATTGGTTGCTATGGGCAACAAGAAAAGTCTTAGACCAAGACAGTTTTCATACATGTCCCACTAAGTTTTTTCATAAGTTTTACTATTTTTTGAAGATTTGGTTATTATAGCATTTCATGTTCAACAAAACGGGACTTGGGGTCAACAGTGACATGGAGGAAGTAAATTTATTAATGAAACAATCACAGCCAAGCAAGAACCGGAGGGTGGATGTGGTTAAATGTAAGGTGTCACAACACGCCGCTGGCTTGAACATGTTAGTCATAAAGGTTTATTTCCTCTTCAACACATTGGGCAAACAGCATGGTCAGACCTGAGCTGTCTGTAATGCCATCTCTTAAAAGATTTTCCACCTCTTCTAGTTTTTGCGTTTCCAAACTCTTCATCTTTTTCTGCAACTCATTCTGTAAGAAGAAAAAAATATGAGGTTTTCAACCCGGGAGCATGATCGATTTCCAATCAGCTGCTGCTTTTAGACAAAGACATGGCGGCTGAAGATCTACCGCTGACTCGACGGAGTATAAAAGGAGATTAACAAATGGTGATGTATTACTATTATGATAGGTCCAGGAGGAGAGGAACCAATACATTGGTCGGTGTGAGGATTTACTTGCCCTTCCGACCTCACTGACTGTTTTGCATAAAGCAAAGGCTTATGGGAAAAGAGCTGAGGAGCTCCACAGCGCACTCCATTGGATGTAGTTATCCTCAATTCACATGTAGCTCGCAGGAGCCTAGCAATGTGAAAGGGATTTGAGCCAAACCAGTTAAGTCCAACTACAGACAGTTGTTTCGGGGTACTTGCCCTTAGTCAGTGCAGTGCAGTGTAGAACTTACTGGTTTGGCTGGGTGGGTGAGGCAAGAGTGGCTTCAGAATTGGAAAAATCTCTCCTTGAGGAAGGGAACCAATAAATCGGTGTGAGGATTTACTGGCCATTCAGACCTCACTGAACATTTTGCATAAAGCAAAGGCTTATGGGAAAAGAAATTAGGTATTTTGATAGGTCATCAGTTCTTGATTGGAAGAGAGGGGTTAGACTTCTGGGCTCCTCTAAAGTTTCTTTCCTGCACAGCCACACAGACCTTGCTGCTACTATTTCTGCTCTTTGTTCTGTGTCTCAGAGGTCCTAGCATAAGCCATAACATTTTCTAATGTGAATACCCTTTTATAAAACATAAACTTCAGTTCAGGAAGACCGCATAGATGAAACTTTGAGGTAATGGGTCTGGTTTTCACTTTAGAACTGTAAGCACCACATTAGCGGCTGTTCCCTTCGTGTTTGTTACGCAAATTTAGTGTGTTTGCCAGGAAAGCTTTTGGCGTTCATGCTTAATGTGTTGATCAGGTTATACAGTAGGATACAGGTGTGTCTGACCTCTGGTGGGCCTGTATACATCTGTATAGTGAAAAAGGCTGGAATAAAATAGTAGGTTTGTCCTTTCATCAAGTGGCGCCCGGTTTAAAAAAAGAAAAGTATATGTTTTTAACAATTAGACCCTATAGGTGATGGATGCCACTTTACAGCATTAGTTATGGCCTCTGTTAAACCTCTACACCAACACATAAGTTAAATGGAGACTATAAAAGGTGATGCCAACAGCCCTTTATTATTTAATGTAAACCTGTCAGGTGGGTTGTGGTACCCTCTCTGAGAGCAAGATATGATAAAGGAGGAGAGGTTGAGCTCTGTGATGCAAAGGACTATTAATTTAAAGCAAGATTTCTAAATAAAAACCATAGAAAATCCTAAAGCAGAAAGGGAAAGCACTGCTTACCACACCCACACAGTAGAGTGATTGACAGCTTTCCCTGTATTATTGTTTGTATACTGCAATCACTGTATGTTGGTGGGGTAAGGCCGTGTTCACACGGCTTATTCCCGACGGATTTGTGAGCTGTATTGCGCTCACAAATCCGGTGTGAATAAGGGGCGGGGCGGGGCCGCCGCTCCCCGGCCCATAGACAATGCATTATCTACGGCGCATACGCGCCGTAAATAATGTGCATGCCACTTTCTCCCCCCCGCAGCGGATTCGCCGAGCGGGGAGGAGCGACAGAATCAACTGTTCTCTATGAGAGCAGTGGATTACCATAATGACTCCGACGGATTGGCGTCGTACTGAAGCGCAAATCCGGCGCGCAGTATGGCGCCAATCCGTGGCAAAATAAGCCATGTGAACGAGGCCTAAGCAGGACTTCCAGTGTCTTAAGGAGTCCAGTCAGGATTTACAAAATCATATAAACCTACATATCACAAGCTCAGCTCCTCTATCACATAACCCTATATATCACAGAGCTCAGCTCCTCTCCTCTATCATATAAGCCTATATATCACAGAGCTCAGCTTCTCTCCTCTATCACACTCAGATAGGGCAGCATAAAACACCTGACAAAACTTCTGTCTGAAATTCCTTTGTATAAATCTAGACTGGTTCATTTCTGCAAGCCCCATTCTGATAGATCGGAAACTTGCAGAAATTTTTCAACCAAATCTGCCAAAAGAGCATTCACACTCAAGATATTAATATAACTTTTCTTTTTAATTCCTACGCAAATGAATTTGTACCTGTGATGTCTCCATGGACATGAGGGCATCTTCATGTTTCTTATATAGTTCATGTCTCCTGTCAGGCTTCGTTTGGAATCTTGGCTTTACTTTGACGGGATCAGTGGCGCCGTATAAGGGTGAAGCTGTTCTCACAAATGGTTCAATCTGCGGCACAAAGATGAATGGCTTGAAAACCGATCTAGGAAAAAAATAGTAATACTGTAAGTAAAAATAAAAAAAAAAGTTTAGCTAAAGACTTTTTTCAGTTTTACATAAATAGTGCATATTCATATTATTAACGCATACCTCCAATTATAAGACAACTTTCTATAAATCAACAGTACAAGCAAAAATAAGAAATGGAATAGATCAAATTAGAGAAAAATGCTTCCTTCACCCCTCCTATTTTCCCGTCTGCTCACTTAGCCATAATTCACTTACAGAATCTGTTTCATGGGACCTCAGTTTGACAGAGAATTCAGGTTACAGCTGCCTATAAAAGTCCATGGTAAGGTGAGGGGGAAGAGAGGCCTGGAGATGACCTCCATGCTGCTGCTGTGTTTGTGTGTATTTTCAATAGACTACTAAGGGCAGCGGTAACCTGAGCTCTCAGTAACCCAGGAACTTTGTCTCCTCTGCAGTACTAATTCTCACTTTTGAGTTCACAGATAAGAAAGCAGGAGGGAGAGAAAAAAAGAGACTGGTAGAAGTAGAAGGAAGCATTTTTTCCCCTTAATACAGTGGGCAAAATAAAGTATTGAATACATCACCAATTTTCTAAGTAAATAGGTGCTACTGATGGATGTCGGTAACAACCCATCCAATCTACATAAGGGAAAGAAATCAAACCATAGATGTCCATAGATTAAGTTATATATAATAAATGTGAGATGACACAGGGAAAAGGCATTGAACACAAAGAGGGGTGCAAAAAGCGATGGAAAGTCATGGCACCAGCTGAAATGTGATTAGTAATTAGCAAGCAATCCTGCCACTTAGTGCCAAATAATATCAGCTAGTCCAACTGCTGACCTATAAAAAAGGTGTCTCACTACCAAAATGCTTCTAATATATTTCAAAAGAAGCTCTATGGTGATTGGATGGTAGCTTATTCAAGATACATTTTACCTGAGCAAATATCAATAAGGTTGTGAGACAGTTCACTGGTTTTACCGATCATGAAATGTTTCTTGTGTGGCACCTTCGTAGTCGAGATACATTTTGCCTGAGCAACTAATTACCATAATTTTACCAACCACTAACCTAAATGTTTGTAAATAAAACTTAACTTTTTTTTCTAATAATTGTAAATACCTAATAGAATAGTTAAAATAGACTGGATATACTGTTCTCTAAACCCAGTGTCTGATAACTATCAGCATGAGTATCGTAGTGCCTGCAGTAACACTAGCCTAGGCTTGCACGCTACCAGAAAGTAACTGCCCCCCCAGTGATGCTATTTTAGTTACGGGTAGCGTGCAAGCCTAGGCTAGTGTTACCGCAGGCACTACAGTACTCATGCTGATAGTTATCAGAAACTAGGTTTAGAGCACAGCATATCCAGTCTATTTTAACTATTCTATTAGGTATTTACAATGATTAGAAATAAAAGTTAGACGATTTCTTTCGCACGATTGCAATACCCACTGCAAACAATACCAATTTTATTTAGTCATTAGGACGTCAAAATGTATAATAAAATGGTAAATAAGTTTATTTGGAACGGGAAGAAAGCAAGAATAGCTCTCTCAAAGTTACAAGCACAAAAATCGGAGGTGGGCCTAAATCTACCAAACTTAAGGAGCTATAATATCGCATGTTTAACTAGGCACATCATAGATTGGATTCATCAGACAAACTTTTATTCGGATTGTGCTTTAGAAGAAAATTTAGCAGGGGAAAAGCTGACCAGCATTTTTCACTTACAATTAGCAAATACTCCACCGATAGTAAAACATTCAGTGCTATTAAGGGATACAGTGGCAGCCTGGAAGGAGCTAAGAAAGAGATATGGGCTACCGTTTAGGATCTCCAAGTATCTACCCATATGGGATCATAAAGAATTCCTGGTAGGCAGAGACCATAAATGGTTTAAAACGTGGAGAGACAAGGGAATAACTTCAGTAAATCAGCTCTTCCACTTAACTGATAATAGATGGAAAAGATTTGAGGAGGTCAGAGAGGAATTCGGGATACCAGGTTCCCAGATTTTACAATACTTGCAGATCAGATCTTTCTGCACTTCTAGGCTACAGGATGTACGTAAAGAAAGGGGTAGGAATGACTTTGATGGGTTGATAGGTACAATTTCAAGACGAAAAACTATTACTGAAATTTATGCAAACAGAGGTAAATACATAATCTACAATTCAGAAGATGGTTTCAGGAAATGGAACAAATGGTTGGGTATTGACTATGCAGATGAGGTAATTATTTCAGGCTGGAATGCAATTCGAAAGCACATTATAAATGAAAAATGGCGTGAAACTTATTTTAAAATAGCACATGGTGCAATATATGCTTTTGATATCCCACCATCACCAAATTTCCCTAATAGGTTAACGGCCTGCCCAAAATGTGGCGAGGAAAAAGCAAATCTGTATCATGGGTTATGGACGTGCCAACGGATACAAACATTTTGGAAAGAAATAGGGGACCTATTGACACAATTAGATAAGAAACCAATACGTAATTCCCCAATAATATTTTTATTGCATGGAAAAGAAAAAGATGACGTTGCTGAGACAACACATCAAGAAACTAGATTATCAGCACTTGCACATATTATACTCTTGGTAGCAAAGAGATGTCTGCTGACTAAGTGGCTGGAACCTGAGGTGCCAGACCTTAATATGGCAATAGGTCAAACAAAAATATATGCATTGGCTGATCAAATATATACTGAACGTCATAAAGAGGTAATGGCGGGGAAGTTTTTTAAAAAATGGAAACCTTTTATCGAGAAATTCTACACACAATGCGAAATAAAGAAATTACTAGACATCTTCCAAATTACCAGTTTCTTCCTAAGGGAAGGGATCATTGGGCAGGTTACAGCCATCCAGTGGCACAGGGTAAAGGGGACATAACCTTAATTCTTATAACATTTGATCACGCTTTTATGCTCACCTTCACGAGTTGTGATATACACTACGTAGCAGAAATAGAGAGACCTGGCTTTGTGTGTTTTTTTTGGTTTGTTTTTGTTGATATACATGGTTAGGTATATGTTTCTCTTTTGTAATGTGTCCCTCAGTAGGGTAATGACATATTAAACAGAGAAGCCTAATTATGCCGAGAAACAAAATCCTAGACCAGGGTCAGGGATGGCAGTTTTTAGTATTGATGTAACACTATGGGACTCGGTATTCTACCTTTATTAGGTCATGTTTTTTGTTATTAACTTGCTTATAACAATTGAAAATTTATGGTACTTGTTATTCTTCAAATTGTTTGAAACGCTGATTGTTATATGATTTTCATACAGTGCCTAATAACATATATTTAAAAAAAAAAAAAAAGAAATAAAAGTTAAATTTTATTTAGAAACGTTTAGGATAGTGTTCGGCAAAATTATGGTAACTATGTATTTTCACAACCAATATGCCACACAAGAAACATTTCATGATGGGTAAAACCAGTGAACTGTCTCACAACCTTATTGATGCAAAACATACGGATGGTATTGGGTACAGAAGATTTTCTAAACTACTGAAGGTTCCAGTTAGCATAATCCAGGAGTGAAAACATCATAACTTCACCATAAACCGGCCACGACCAGGTGCTCTCCGCAAGATTTCAGACAGAGGAGTGAAAAGAATTATCAGAAACCAAGGACAAGCTGCAGAAAAACCTGGAATCGGCAGGTACAGCAATAAGTAATGCACTCAACCTCCATGGCCTGCATACATGCGCACCACGCAAGAGCCGACTGCTGAACAAAATGCCTGTTCAAGCGCGTTTAAGGTTTGCTCAACAACATTTAGACAAGCCTGTGAAATACGGGAAGAATGTAGTCTGGTCAGATGAAACCAAACCTGAACTCTTTAGATGCCATAATACACAATATGTTTGGAGGCCAAAAGGTGGCGCATATCACCCCAAAAACACCATAGCTAGAGTGAAGTTTGGGGGTGGGAACATCATGGTGTGGGGCAGTTTTTCAACATTTGGCACTGGCAAACTTTACATTAAAGGAAGGATGAATGGAAAAATGTACCGAGACATTCTTGATAAAAATCTGCTGCCATCTACCGGGATGATGAAGCATGAGCATTTTTTGTGCGTTTTTTTTTTTGCAGAAATACACTGCACCAAAAATGCTATGGCAGGGTATAATAGGTGTACATACATGGCAGCTGTGAAAGACGGCATGTGGCTTCCAGTTGCTATGGCAACCGATCGGCACCCCACAATTACGCTGTGATGGGCGCTATTGGAGAGAGGAAAGGTACGTAGTCCAAAGTGTTAACAGCAGGGAGCAGGGCTAGCTCCATTCCCTGCTGTTAGGAGCAGTAGCCGGCTGTAATGAACAGCCGACACTTGCCATATATACCATTCACAGCATTTGGACGTTTCTGAACCAGTTTACATGGGTCTAATGTATCTGATTATGGTTTTGTTTCAGACTCTCTTACTTTATTTGCCTTTGTGCCTTCATGCTAGTTTTGTATATCATTATACCACAGATAAATCAATGATATTTTGTTAGAAAAAAAAATATTATTTGTATGAGATTTTCTGTTTTCTACTATAGGAGAGAAATAGTTCATATAATGCAGTTTAGTCAAAGTTATTATGTAGCTTCCTTCTATGAATGACCTACCTGGCAGGATCTGGGGTTCCAGTAAAGAAGTGACAGCAGGGCTGGTTTGGATCCTGTGGCAGAATCGAAACCATGCTTCCAGTTGTCATAAATCCACCCTCCATGTTAATGCCGCTTGGCTTGTCTGATAGAATTTCCATCATGGTTGCAGCAGTCATGTTTCCTAAAAGATGTATAGGTTCCCTATTAACCTCATGTAATGTCTCTTCTGTATTAATTGCATGCTATTATACCAGTGATTACATCTGTAAAGATAGGACCCTATACAATAGTGAGTGCATACCATCATAATCCCATCCAAAGCCACATCCAATCCATAAAACTGTCAACATCCAGGTTTGATGGATTATTTTGCAGCCTGTATACAGTAATGGCAAGAGCTGGTTGACTGGTAAAGAAATGTACTGCTATCATGTAACTTGCCTTTATGCTTCCTGAGCAGTTTGTATCCTTCACAAATTCTGTCCCCAGTAGACGAAGATCTAGATGGGTTGAAATAGGAATACACAGCTGCAAAATTAAATTCTTTTCTTCCATCCCACCAGCCTTTAGTCCTGGAGTACTCCCTCATTGCAGGGTGTTCACGGTCAATTTTGGAGGTGATAGACAGGTTGTTGGATATATTCTTTATACCTTCTGTTCCAAAAAAGATATTACATTTGTATTTAGAAGGTGGGGGGGGATGAGGGGGGGGGGGAGAGGGGTAGTAGAGTTAAATACATTTAATTGAAAGTGCATCTGTCATAAGCAATTAAAAATAGGATCATCTACTATTCATTTAAATAGCTAAAGGGGTTTTCCAAAAACAGAGCTCAATCTTTCCCCGTGTTGCCATTTAGATCCATTCATATTTAATAGATAAAGCTGAAGTAAACACAGCCCATTTGTTAACTTTTTTTTTGCTGATCTGGATAAACCCTTTAAAGGGGTGTTCCCACCATGCACTTTGATAGCATATTGATAGGAAATACCATCAAAGTGTAATAGATGCGGGTCCTACCTCTGGGACCGATCAACGGTCCACCAAAAGCCTTGTCTCGGGAATAGAGAGCTGCTTGCGCATGATTCTGTTCTGTTCTACGGGATTTCAAGTACAGGGGTGCGGTGTGTGTTTACTGGTACTTGGAACTGCCATAGAACAGAATGAAGAGCAGTGCGCAACTGCGATTGGTTCTCCATTCTAAGACTTTCAGGAGCCAGTAAGCAAGATTTCTTAGAGTTGGGACCCGCACCATTCGAACTTTGATGGCATATCCTACCTGTATGCCATCAGAGTGCATGGTGGAAACTACTTTTTAATCCAGAGCCCTTTTTTAGACAGAATTATACTCTTGCTATGTCAATCAGCCAAACAAATTTAGCCCAATGGCAAAAGAGGCATACAGCAACCTCAGACAGAGGGTTACCCATTTTAGGGGCTTCATGTGTGTGTCCCTATTTCAAAGAAGTAAAAAAAAAAAAAAAAAAAAAGGTCCTTTAAAAATGTTTTTTGAAAAAGCGTTGAAGCCACTCCTGACAAGTCTGGTCTAGTAAATGCTTATTCCCCTTGAATGAACAATTCTGGAACATCTTTTCTTTGAACTCTGCATTGTGCTATTTGCTACGGTTTCCAGAAATATGCGGAAAAGATTGACAAATGGGCGTCACCATCTTTCGGTCAAAAAGGTGTGCTACAACACTGTCAGCACTGACTGGACAGCATCAGACTTTCTAGTAAGAAACCTTGTTGACAAGAGGAATGGTAATTCAGACTAAATTTCTGGATCCTTTTCTACGAGGAATAATAATAGAGGAATAGCACATTTCTTAGAAAAGTTGTTCCAGAATGGCTATTACATGGGGAATACAAGTATTCTAAGTGAAGACATGATGGCTTGAAGTTTCATGCCAAAAGCCTGAAGCTGCACTACCTGAACACCTGTCAGAAACCAGAGGAATTTTTTATTTTTTTTTATTTTATCAGATTAGATACCAGCAATAGTAGTAAATCACACTTTTAACATATACTTAAAGAGGTTGTCTCGCCTCAGGGTTTTGCCCTGCGTGGCTCCTCGCTTCTGTGAAAAAAAGGGGCTTTTCACATTCATAGCACGCAATCCTGTACTGTCATAGTAAGGGTATGTTTATATGATGTATTGCGCCGCAATATATCGTGTGCTTCGGGAGCTCGAGGGGTGTGGGGGGGGCAGTCCGTCGGCCCCATAGACATGCATTACACGTCACTTTTCTCCCCGCGCGTACAATACGATTGTATTGTACAAGCAGGGAGAGGAGGCGTAATCCATAGTTCTCTATGAGAACTATAAATGACCGTAATTGCGGCGCGCATCTCGCCCGTATTAAAGCACAAATACGTGGTGAAATGCGTGCCGTAATTACGGCGTGTGAACATAGCCTAACCTTCACAAGCAGCAGCGAGAAGCGACGTGACTGAAGATCACACAGGCGGTTCTGTAACATGCTCCTGCTTTCTGTCAAGTGAAGGCGCCATGACATAGCAGCTGTGATTGCGCTAGCAATCCAGATAAATCTCCATTATCAGACTGCTTCAGCTGTAATGCCCAAGAGAAATAGCGTGGCCCATGTCAGCAGCCGGGGCTGGGATCAAGTGTGCACACATAATGCGCGTTCACGCTCCCCCGCCACCACTTACATCACTTACGCTTCTCAGATGGCCACCAATCACAGCACAGAGCGATGGCCGGGAACTACAGTGAAGGAAAGAAGTATTTGATCCCTTGCTGATTGTGTAAGTTTGCCCATTGACAGACATGAACAGTCTATAATTTTAAGGGTAGGTTAATTTTAACATTGAGAGATAGAATATCCAAAATAAACTCCAGAAAATCACATTATATAAATGTATTTGCATTTTGTTGAGAGAAATAAGTATTTGCTCCCTACCAACCATTAAGAGTTCTGTCTGCTACAGACCAGTTAGACGCTCCTAATCAACTCGTTACTTGCCTTAAAGACAGCTGTCTTAAATAGTCAATTTTAAATAGACTCCTGTCCACAGAGTCAATCAGTCAGACTCTAATCTCTACAACATGGGCAAGACCAAAGAGCTTTCTAAGGATGTCATGGACAAGATCATAGACCTGCACAAAGCTGGAATGGGTTACAAAAAATAAGGAAGACGCTGGGTGAGAAGGAGACAAAATGTTTGGGGCAATAGTAAGAAAAATGGAAGAAATACAAAATGACTGTCAATCGACATCGATCTGGGGCAAAATCTCACCCCGTGGGGTATCCTTGATCATGAGGCAGGTGAGCAATCAGCCTAAAACTACATGGGGGGGAACTTATTAATGATCTCAAGAAAACCATTGGTAACACATTACGCCATAATGGTTTAAAATCCTGCAGTGCCCACAAGGTCCCCGTGCTCAAGAAGGCACATGTGCAGGCCAGTCTGAAGTTTGCCAATGAACACCTGGATGATTCTGTGAGTGCTTGGGGGAAGGTGTTGTGGTAAGATGAGACCAAACATGGCGAATTGAGTTAATGCCAAAGAGCTCAATTTTTGAGGAAGAGAAATGCTGCCTATGACCCAAAGAACACCGTCCCCATTTTCAAGCAAGGAGGTGGAAACATTATGTTTTGGGGGTGTTTCTCTGCTAAGTGGAAATCCCTAAAGAAGCATTTATGCTATCATACATGAAAAAACGTTGAGACTCTCGGTTCACATATTTTGATCAAAAGATGTTTAAGCTGCCCACGACTTTCAACGTGATCTCAAAATCGGGCAGTCCTATCCTATCTTTACCTCTCAATCGAGCCAATCAGGCTTCTCACTGGGTCACCGACCTCCATTATTCAGAGAGAAAAAATAAAAAACAACCCAACCTGCAAGCTGCCCTTCTTATGACAGCCTGTGAGAGTGGGCGGGGACAGAAACCCAAAATGGAAGCACCCCTTCCTTCCCATATAGGTTAAAATCAATGTACACCAAGTATAACGTATGTTTCTGCACACAAAAACATTTCTGAAAAATCGTATGCAAACCTGGGTGCCACTGGCAGGGCTGTGGCACACATGTCATTATACATGTACGCACACAGACCGCCGCCAGCGGCACATTTCTGCAAAAAGGGCAATACACTACGTGGAAATCCCTAAAGAAGCATTTATGCTATCTATCATACATGAAAAAACGTTGAGACTCTCGGTTCACATATTTTGATCAAAAGATGTTTAAGCTGCCCACGACTTTCAACGTGATCTCAAAATCGGGCAGTCCTATCCTATCTTTACCTCTCAATCGAGCCAATCAGGCCTCTCGCTGGGTCAACCGACCTCCATTATTCAGAGAGAAAAAATAAAAAACACCCAAAGTGCTATGCTGCCCTTCTTATGACAGACTGTGTGAGTGGGCGGGGACAGAAACCCAAAATGGAAGCACCCCTTGGCTCGATTGAGAGGTAAAGATAGGATAGGACTGCCCGATTTTGAGATCACTTTGAAAGTCGTGGGCAGCTTAAACATCTTTTGATCAAAATATGTGAACCGAGAGTCTCAAAGTTTTTTCATGTATGATAGATAGCATAAATGCTTCTTTGGATTTCCACGTAGTGTATTGCCCTTTTTGCCAGAAAATGTGCCGCTGGCGGCGGTCTGTGTGTGTACATGTATAATTACATGTGTGCCGCAGCCCTGCCAGTGGCACCCAGGTTTGCATACGTTTTTTCAGAAATGTTTTTGTGTGCAGAAACAATACGTTATACTTGGTGTACATTGATTTTAACCTATATGGGAAGGAAGGGGTGCTTCCATTTTGGGTTTCTGTCCCCGCCCACTCTCACAGGCTGTCATAAGAAGGGCAGCTTGCAGGTTGGGTGTTTTTTATTTTTTCTCTCTGAATAATGGAGGTCGGTTGACCCAGCGAGAGGCCTGATTGGCTCGATTGAGAGGTAAAGATAGGATAGGACTGCCCGATTTTGAGATCACGTTGAAAGTCGTGGGCAGCTTAAACATCTTTTGATCAAAATATGTGAACCGAGAGTCTCAAAGTTTTCTCTGCTAAGGGCACAGGACTACTTCATTGCATCAATGGGAGAATGGAGGGAGCCAGGTACAACCTCCTTCCCTCCGCTAGGACATTAAAAATGGGTCGTGGTTGGGTCTTCCAGCAAGACAATAACTCAAAACATACAGCCAAGGCAACAAATAAATGAGTGGCTCAAAAAGAAGCACATTAAGAGCATGGAGTGTTCTAGCCAGTCTCCAGACCTTAAAAACTTATGGAGGGAGTTGAAGCTCCAAGTTGCTAAGCGACAAAATTAATCTACCCTTAAAATTATAGACTGTTCATGTCTTTGTCAGTGGTCAAACTTACACAATCAGCAAGGGATCAAATAATTATTTCCTTCACTGTATGTCAAAGATGAAGCAATTCGGGACAAGAAAATAGAGTTTTAGTCAGAAAGAGCTACATATGTTTAAATGATATACATTACAAAGATTTACACTACTCACAAAAAATTAGGGATATTAGATTTTTTGGTTGAAATTTCAGGATGAACATAAAATATCTTGATTTTTTTTATTTTTTTAACTAAACTAAATGAGACCAATTGAAATTGATACCCTAAATGTATTGGGGCGATCCAGGGATCAAATGAGATGTCTCATTTAAAAAAAAATTCAAGAAATTTTATTTTCATCCTGAAATTTCGACAAAGAGGCAAATATCCCTAACTTTTTGAGAGCAGTGTATATTGCAAAGCTATTAGACCGCATTCCATGAAGTGGGAATAACCCTTCAAGGGCCTTTTATATAAGGAGTTTTAACATGAGGTAAAAGCCCCTGCACTGGCTGCCCCTCGTGAGCCGACCATGCATGTGAATGAGGAGGGCGGCGTTTATGGCTGTCCTCTCCATTCACTTCTACGGAAGCTTCCTAATATACCCGAGCACACAGATTTGGCTATATTTGGAAGTGAATGAGGGGGGACAGCTGCATGTGCCTCCCTCTTATTAAAATAAAGCAAAGGCTTATGGGAAAAGAGCTGAGGAGCTCCACAGCACACTCTATTGGATGTAGTTATCCTCAGTTCACATGTAGCTCACAGGAGCCTTGCAATGCAAAAGAAATTTGAGCAAAACCAGTTTAGTTCAACTACAGACAGCTGTTTCAGGGTATTTGCCCCTCATCAGTGCAGTGTAGAACTTACTAGTTGGTTTTGGATTGCTAGGCTCCAGCGAGCTACATGTGAACTGAGGATAACTACATCCAATAGAGTGCGCTGTGGAGCTCCTCAGCTCTTTTCTCATAAGCCTTTGCTTTATGCAAAGCAGTCAGTGAGGTCTGAATGGCAAGTAAACCCTCACAGCAACCAATTTATTGGTTCCTCTCCTCAATTAGAGATTTTTCCCCTTTCGAAGCCACTCTTGCCTCTCACCCAGCCAAACCAGTAAGTTCTACACTGCACTGACGAGGGGTAAATACCCCGAAACAGCTGTCTGCAGATGAACTTAACTGGTTTGGCTTAAATCCCTTTCACATTGCAAGGCTCCTGCGAGCTACATGTGAATTGAGGATAACTACATCCAATAGAGTGCGCTGTGGAGCTCCACAGCTCTTTTCCCATATCCCTCCCTCTTATTCACATACACGGCCAGCTTGCAGCTAGCTATGAGCAGCCAGTGCAGGGGATTTTAGGGTGCACTTATCTAAATGTAAAAGAAATGATCTTACCATCTACTTTCTCAGCAGCCCAGTACGGGCCAGCCGTCTCCAGTATCCACGCCTCCTTCCTGTCCGCTATGAGAAAGCTGTTGTGATAAGTAAAGGACATCGGACTCTCCATGCAGTTACCCCCTTGACCATATTTTTTCCAACAAGCCGACCATCACATCCAATGCTCCTTCAGCAGTGTCTGCCCTCTCCAAGCCTAACCTAGAAGGAAAACAGATTCATTACAAAAAAAACTTCTTCCAAAGATTCAGATATTGAAGGTAAAACAGATATTAAAGGTACTCTCCCAACCTGACAAGATCCATGCCCAGCAGAGCCTCCGCATCGTCAATTTCTTCTTTTCCCCAAACAGCTTCATTTCCAATACATACACCAAATTCATTCGCTCCCATTTCAGCTCCCCATAGCCAAGATGGCCGACTCAAAACCACTGCGTGGGTCTTCTCCACTTGTTCGATTTCAATGTAAGTGCACTGTGAGTAAATTCATACAAGATGGCACAGTCAATGTTTCCACTAAGCAAATGCCGAACAGGTAACACAAAGCCTCATTGTAACAATTCTTTAATACTTTTTACTGTAGGGGTCGTTCACACAGCGGATTTGGACACTGATTCTAGGGGCAGATTCATCGCTGTATCTTCCTCAGAATCAGCATCCAATCCAATCTGTAAAGTGATTTACATTAGACCTGTAAAATCAGTGTTGTCATTCAGATTATGCTGATTTTAACTTGGGTATTATTACACTACCGCCACATTATTAGGTACACCATGCTAGTAACGGGTTGGACCCCCTTTTGCCTTCAGAACTGCCTCAATTCTTCGTGGCATAGATTTCCAAAGGTGTTGCAATGATGCTCAATTGGTACCCAAAAGGGCCCAAAGGAGTGCCAAGAAAATATTTTCCCCACACCATGAACCACCACCACCAGCCTGAACCGTTGATACACGGGAGGATGGATCCATGCTTTCATGTTGTTGACGCCAAATTCTGACCCTACCATCCGAATGTCGCAGCATTTTTTTTCATTTTTTTTTTTTTTAATGAAGCTGAATTTGGGCTAGGCTCTATTTACTTTATCGATGTTATGTGTGTGTGTCTGTTGTTTTTTATATGTGTACTTTAAAGGGAATGTGTCATCAAAAAGAGTCATTGTTTAAGTCCCATTTTTAACACATTTTTTAGGAATTTTTGGTTGTTTTTTTTAATTTTTCATATCACTCACTATTTTTTAATAATTCTTAAGTCTTGCAGTTTTCACTTTGGCCCCCTAGGCCTTGTTTGCACTTCTTTAAGAAAAAGTTTACA